>PVJH01028322.1:0-27452 GCA_004026705.1 Nesogale talazaci
CCCCCCCCACCCTGTGTGCAGAGGAACAGAGCACCTCCCTCACGGTTGTTGATGCTTAAAGCCCATTGATGCAGCGACTCAGTCCATCCATGTCTTAGCGCGTCTTCCTGTCTTCCAAGACCCCCTACTTGACCCAGCAGCGAGGCCCTCTGCCAGAGGCTGCTTGAGCATTCTGAGAGACTTAAGTCTCACCATCCTCACGTCTGAGAAGCACCCTGGCTGTATTTCTTCCAAGACAGATCAGTTCTTTGGGTTCTTCTTCACCAGCACCGCCATCAAACGCATGGTCGATTTTTCTATGGTTTTCCTTACTCAGGGTCTTGACTCTCACGGGCATAGGGGGCCACTGAAAATCCGTGTCTTGCGTGAGGCATACTCCACTTTTCCAAAGGACACCCTTGCTTTTCAATACTTTAAAGAGGTCCCATGCAGGGCAATGTAGCGTGTGATTGCTATAGGGTGGGGGCAGCCCATGCCATTTTCCCATCCTTCAAAACTTGAGCATTCCATCCAGTCCACACTTTCTACTTAGGGTTTTCACGCAGACCTGTTACTATCCTGAACTGTTACCCGAGGCCAAAGCAAAGTCTGGGGAACGAGGAGCTGCGGCACTCTGCCTTACATTCAGGGTCGCTCGCCCTCACCGTGGAGGGATGGTCGGTGTCACAATGGCACTTCCAGAAATGCCTTTGGTTTGGTTTGGGCGTTTTTATGTATGTATGTGTCTATCTATCTATTTATTTATTTTGGGTATTTTTCTTCCGGAATACCTGTGATTCAAAGTAGAGGCTCTTATGAAATGAGGGTCTGGTCTACAAACACCTATCCGCCCCCCAGATATCTGTTAGGGTCAAAGGCAAAGCTGTGGATGGTCGGAACCCTTTCTCGTGATCCGAGCCCCAACCAAACCCACTGCCACCCCGTCCTTGCAGACATGTAGCTCCCCCCTAGATGACAGACTGGACCCCACCCTCCCTCCCTACATGCTGCCTCATCATCAAAGAGGATCGATATGTCTTTCCCCCTGGAGCAGCTGATGGGGTCAAACTTCTGACCTTTCGATGAGCTGCTCCATGTTCAACCCACTCCACCGTCAGGACTCCTTTCTTAGGGCCCAAAGCCCGGGAAAATACCCCTCAAGCTCATTGCTATGGAATCGATGCAAGGATCTTAAGGACCCTTTATGGCAAGGCCGAAAGGCCCGGTGAGTTTCAGAGATGGTGCCTCTTCACGGATGGACAAAGCCCGGTCTTCTGTGGAGTGGCTGGTGGTTCTGAAGTGCTGACCTTGCAGTTCGCAAGCCAACACGTGACCACTGCACCGGTTCTGACTGATGAGCGTTTGCTGTCTGGGTGGGGCAAGCAGTCACCCAGATCTACTTCCTAGTCTACTTCCCAAGCACCAGCCATGAGAATCGGACTCGATGTTCACTTGGCAGAGAGTGAGGTGATGCCGCCGCACACGGGTGGCCAAGATTGGAGGTGGGTCTCT
This sequence comes from Nesogale talazaci, assembly GCA_004026705.1. Taxonomy (NCBI): domain Eukaryota; kingdom Metazoa; phylum Chordata; class Mammalia; order Afrosoricida; family Tenrecidae; genus Nesogale; species Nesogale talazaci. The sequence continues at coordinate 1,492 of PVJH01028322.1, forward strand.
GCTTGATGGTCACCATGCAGGAGCCAAGGGAACGGCTAGCAGCTGGTGACTATGAGGCCGGGGCATCTCTCAAGCCAGGAAGAAGCTGCAGTGGATTATGTGTGTGTGTGTGTATGTGTGGGGGGGGGGGTTAGATTAGTGACAATAAGGGGGTGGTCTTGGAATGTGGAAAGTGTCTTCTCAGTGAATTGGCCAAACCAAGACAGTAGCTTATAGGTGAAGAAGCCCAGGGCTGCCGCCCCGGTTCTCAGGAGGCCCCTCCTAAGGGAATGTATCCCAAACCAAGCTCATTGCCAGAGGGTGAATTCCAACCCGGGGTGACCCCGTGGGTTTCGGAGACTGCCAATCCCAACAGCCATGGAAAGCCCCCTCTTTCTCCTGCAGAACACCTGGTAGTTTTGAACTGTTGACCTGGTGGTTAGCAGCCCAACACTCACTTCCCCCACTGCACTACCAGGGCTCCCTGTCAGTGGGACGCAGTGGGTTGTTTGTTTTTAGAACGCCTGTAGAAGTCTCCCCCAGCTTGGATTAATCGGATTTGGTTCAGGGAGAGTCCTTGGGCGGCACACTGGGCTGTGGGTCCTCGAAGCGCGATAACTTGTGGGCGCCACTGTGGACGCCTCCGGTCACAGCCGCAGTGGCCCTCGCGCTGTGTCTCCCCAGTGAGGCTGACATGCTCTCAGCACTGTGGTTGGAGCAAGGCGTCCTAGGGGCCTTCTCGCTCCCATCAGCAGCCAATGAGTCCCTCTGCCCTCACCCAGATTCACAGGGAAGCTTGTTAAGGCAGGGGGTTGGAGTTGACTCCACAGCCTGGGCTTCTCGAAAGATTCGGGCCCCTGGCATTTGGCCCCACCCATCTCTTGTTGTCGGCCAGTGTGTTGCTCTGCTCATGGGGCTCCCACAAGCACTACAGACAGACTCGGAAGAGACCTACTGACAACCAGTGGCCCACAGGGTTTGAGCCTCAACCCATCCAGGGAGGGCACAGGACCCAAGCACTTCGCTTCCTGGGTGCCTGGGGCAAGTGGGGCCTGTGGCTCTCAGCACCCTTTGTTCCAGGGCCCGGCCTGCCCCTCTGCACCTGGATCAGTTGCTTGGTAAACGGCTCTGCCTGATCCTGCAGTTTCCTTTCATTTTTTAGATAGCATCGTGCTGCGCTTTGCAGTCAACAAGTGCTTCGGGTTTGGAAAAACCACATTCTTGGCTTATTCTTTCCCTAAGAGGGTCACTGACCTTCACTTCCTTGTCATATGAAACGGCTCCACCCTGAAAGCCGCTTTAGGCACACAGCAGCCTCTGAGTTCCCAGGACCGGGCTCATTGCTGTGCAGAGGTGGGCGGGTAAGCTGGGGGCTCTGATGCTGCCCTTGAAAAGGGCAGTCCGACCTGGCCCGCTCTCTGTGGTCAGCTCCTCTCCCGGGGGTCGCGCATTGGGTGGCCAGAGGGTTCTGGGCGCTGACCTGGCATGTGATCCTGCCCTCAGTTACCAGAAAGTCTCTTACCGTGGTACTCTTGCTCGTGTCCACGGAAAGAGCATCTTAGGACGGGCGCTGGTAGCGCAACACGGAAGCCCCCGGCTGCTAGCCAGGTGGTTGGCGGTTCAAATCCATCCAGTGGCTTGCTCTGCGGGAGAAAAGATTCCAGCCTCAGCATGAAAGCCGTCAAGATGAACACCTGAGAGACAGCTCTGTTCTGTCACACATGTCACACAAGGGACCTGGGGGCACCAGCGACACGGAAGTGTGCTAGTGGACCCTCAGGTGGGGGCCCTGATGCGCCTGTCAGGTAAGAGGGAGGCTGCTCACTGGAAGGTCAGTGGCTCAGGGGCCCCAATTGCTCTGCAGGAGAAAGAGGACGCTCTCTGTTCCCGGAAAGATGGACGGCGGACTCTCGAATGCCCCCACGGGCCCAGTGCGTCAGCGTCGGCCTCATGGTGGTGCGTTTTTTGTTTTGGGGGGTAAAGTCAGAGCCCCTTTTGGAATAAGGGAGTGTCCTTTCACGTACCCAGCTGCTAGCAGGAAGGAGGCGGATGGAGTTCACTCAGGGACACGTGGTGATCTGATTCCTCCCCAGGGCAGACACGGAACGTGCTCGAGTGATGGGTCTGGGCTCACACACACACAGGGTTGGCAGGGGCGGACAGCAGTTACCGTCACCCTGGAGCCATCTGGTGAGCTCTCGCCTGAAGGACCGCATTGTTAAAGTTTCTTTAGAGATTCTTAAGCTGCTCCACGTTGGGTTGCTAACCGCAAGGTCAGCGGTTTGAAACCACCAGCCGTTCCCTGGAAGAAAGATGAGGCTTTCCGCCCCTGTGAAGCCTTACCTTCCTGGAAACCCCAGGTGGAGTCCGGGTGGGCGGGGGGGGGGTCGGGAAGGGAGAGGAGGGGCGCTCTGCGTTGTCCCGCAGAGCTGCTGTCAGTTGGAATTGACGACGTGGCAGGGAGTCCTTTCTTTTGGGGTGGGGTAGAAATTTTGGGTAACAGGGTTTTTCTGAGATTCCCACTACCCAGCGGTTGTGTGCATTGCCCATGCTGAAGGACACGGTCCGTCCGTCTTTCTGGGGTACCCCAGGCCCGTGCTGCCTCACGGTGCCTGCCTGCGGGTCCCCAAGACTCTCACAGTTTGCAGGGGCAGAAAGCCCGGGCTTTTCCCCGAGGAGCTGCTGCTGGTTTCAAACTGCCAACCACGGGGATGGCAGCCCAGTGCACAACCATTGCACCCCCGGGACCCCTTCAGTAGCTCTGGGACGACGGTTCCAGAACCACAGGGAAATCCGGGAGGCTGTTGGCTGAGAGCCAGGGCGGGCGGGGGCTTGTGTCATTTTCTCTGCTCTCCAGATGGGTAAATATTTACAAGTGACCTTCTCAAATAACTGGGGGTCCACTGGCCACTTGAGAGCGTGGGGTCCAAGCAGCGACTGCCCTCGGCTGGCTGCCAGGTTCCTTGGACCTCTGAGAGAACACTTCACTTTTGTTTTATTAAAAAAGAAAGAAAGAAAACGACACAGAGACCCAAAGCCTCCAACCCACAGTAGGCCCCGGGCGCGAGTCTCTTTTGTCAGTGGGGTCCTTTGAGAAAGCCTGCGTGTGTCAGATTGACTTCTGAAGACAGGACTCGGCAGCCCGAGCAAATAGATGGCCGGAAGCTGAGAAATCCAAAAAACAAACACAGACTCCTGGCTCAGGTTGGCCGGGGATCTTTTGATTCTGGGGAGATGGGGCGCAACTGGAAGGACCAAATCCCCTTCCCAGCTTCAGTGCCGTGTTCTTAAAAGGCAACTGGAAAAAAAGAAACACACACACACAAACCACAGGGATGACGGTGGTCCCCCCATTCTTACGGGAAGTGGGACCCCGTGCTGAGGCTCCAGCGCAGAAGGCAGGTGTGTCCGGCTGCTGCCTCGCCCTTCCGTCTCGGCCAGCCTTGGCCGTCTGGCAGGTTCCTCCTGCAGCAGAGGAAGGAAGGGTTCAGATCTTCTCTGGGCGCTTGGGTGACAGGCCCTGCCTGTTGCTCACACAGAGGCGGGCTGTCGGAGCCCACCCGGCTGCTCCGCCAGCGGAAGATGAAGAAATCCACTCCCTTGCCACCCTGTGCAGCGTCTTCCAGCCCCCACCCCCACCCCCACCCCCAGAGACAGCTTCACGTCCCTCCATGGAGCAGATGGTGGGTGTGAACCACCAACCCTGAGGTCAGCAGCCCAGCCAGCCCCTCACCCACACGGCCACCAGGACCCTCTCCCGTCAGGGTCACAGGCTAGCCAAGTGGAACAGAGACCGGCTGTTCAGGGTTGCTTTGCTGCGAGTCAGAATCCGCCTGGTACTACCCAGCCACAAGATGAAACTGTTAATCCCGTTAGAGCCCCGCTCAGCCTGGTAAGCACACGCGTGTGATTTCGCCTGTCCTTCGGAACAAGAGGAAGACGGAATTGCGTGGCCTGGTTCCCTGCGTCAGAGCACAGTCCTTGAGGCTGGTGACTGCTCAGCCAGCCACTGAGAGAGCCTCTGCCCAGCCGCGGTAACTAGTCAGATAGCTGTATGTGTTGCAGGCCACCAAATGCTTAACGTCTGTGTCTGTCTTTTCTTTGCAGAGTATTGGGAAAGGGTCGTTGTGGTGCATAGACCCAGAGTACAGACAAAATCTAATTCAGGCTTTGAAAAAGACACCTTACCACCCATACCCACACGTGTTCAACACACCTCCCACCTCTCCTCAGGCATATCAAAGGTAAGCCATTCAGACTCGTGTGTGTGTGTGTGTGTGTGTGTGTGTGTGTGTGTACTGCAGTTGCATTATTCTGGCAGTTTTAAAGCTGCTGAAGCCAGTTTTAACCGTCTGTATTTGGGGGTGGGGGTGTTTAAAAATAACCAAAGATAAATGAGGAAGAAATTAGGCAGCATTAGTAGGCACTTCCATTGTTCTGTGTCCCACGAGTCTTACCGATTCCGCTGCTCAGAAGGACCGCACTTCCAGAAGGGCTTCGTGGGTGGGCGAATTAAGAACATCTTCGGGGGAGAAACTTTTCCAAAGAAAAAGTCGATGCATCGGGCACGTCGGGGTGCCAGGTACCGTGGGGTCAGCTGTCCAGGCGGGAGGGAAGCCAGCAAGTCTCTCTTCCAGCCTTCTGACCACGGTCTCAACAGGTGTCCCCAAGGGAGGGCTGGGCACCACTGTTGTCACTCCTGGTCTCCATGTGGACCGGCTCCCGGGGCAGCCCTTTGTTGTGGTTACCCCAGGCGCCTGCCTCTCCAAGGACAATGGGGACGCCTGTTCCTCCGCCCCAGCCTGCTTGTCTGAAGACAGTGGGGTCACGGGTGCTGGTTTGACAAAGATATAATTGGCGGGCAGGCTAAGGAGTCGCTCACTGTTTTCAGAGGCCAGTGAATGACAGATGTGCCCCCTCCCTACCCTCCAGAAAGCCACATGACCCGCAGCCAGCTTCGTAAATGGAATGTTTTATACACGTGGTGGTGCTCGGGCTGGAAGTGCCCCTCTCTCCCACACTCTGCCAGAAAACTGTGGAGAGATGTTTCTAGTATGGATGCCCCATTCAGAGAACTCATCTTCGGGCCGCCACTCGCTTGCCATCAGGAATGACACGTGCCGGTCAGCTAAATCCCAGTGATCTCTCGGGCTTTCTTTGTGCGTTCTTTGCCCAGCCTGTGTCCTGAGAGCCGCGGGCCACAGAGTGACCTTCTGAAAGAGGACAGGGGAAGTCCTTGTGCCTGGCGGGGAGAGGCATTCCACCACAGGCCTGAGCATCCGTCTTCAGCAGGAGCTGGCAGGAACAGCTGGGCTCTCGGGGAAGACTGCTGTATGTCTGCCTTTGCTAGGCGATTAGCGTGATGGTAGCCATAGCAACCGGAGTGTCTCCATAGTAACGCGTAGCCTAGACAGGTGCAGTTGCATCACAAGGCTGTTTGTTGCCTGGCAAAAGGACAGGCCATTAGGACTTAGATGTACACTGTTGCCTTAGAAACAGATAACCCTACATAGCAACGACAGTTGGTTTGAAAGTTGGGGTTTTTCTTTCTTTTTTTTCTCTCTTTCAAATAAGGTTGTTATATGCCAGTCTTTGTGTGTGCTCATAAAAATCAGTGGACGCATACTTTATGGGAAATGACAACTTGAGGTCACAGAGCTTTAGAAGATGAAGTGGAATTTTTCCAGAGCGGCAGAGAAACGCCCAGGAGGCAGGGGCCATATGCTTGCTTGGTTCCCAGTGACCATCAACGGAAGGGAACTAGGAGGGTGTGAATTAGTTCTGGCACGCGGGGCAGACTGGGGAGGACATGGCACTAAATATTAACGTATCTTCCCCATTCTCAGGTCTTTCTACCCCACCCCACCCCCAAGCCCCATGAAAATACCCTTCGCTGTCTCTCTCAGTTTGTCCCTCCAAACGTGTTCCAGATGTCATATTCACTTTTAAGAAGTTCCGAGCCTGAGTGTTGTTTATGGGGTCCTATCCTGGGTTTATGGAGTCCAGTATTTTGTTCCCACGAGACATACTTAGTAATTTGAAGGATGATAGCCAAGCCCTCGGGTGGGCAAGAGGGACAAGAACTTAGGCGAGAAGCGGTCCTGCTGAACCCAGTGGAATGAGATCATTTGGTTAGTAAGATAGGCAGGAAAGTACAGACAAGCCTGAGCTTTCCCGAGGAGAACAGTGCCACCAGGAATATGTCAACCCCTGTCCTGACCTCTCCTCTCAGGGTCGCAGGTGTCAGAGCTTTCGGGTCTGTGTAGGCAAGGCCTCCGAGTTTACCTTGGACTTAAAAAAAAAAAAGGCCACTGGCAGTGGAGGGAGGTGTCAGATCCAACTCCTGATAGGACCGACCTTTTCTGTGTCTTCACTCGGAGACAAAGTGATGTCCCTGGGCCCCGTCCTCTGAGGATGCTTCAGTCTTCCAGTGTGTGCCATGGCGCTCCACAAGCAAAGACTCAGCTCACTGCCTTTGAGTCTGTGCCAACTCCGCGTGGCCCTACAGGACAGGGTAGAACTGCCCCATCAGTTTCCAAGACCGGGACTCTTTAAAGGAGTAGAAAGCCTCTGCTGTGTGCCTTGGAGCAACTGGTGGTTTCGAACTGCTGACCCTGAGGTTAGTAGCCTGTTGTACTGCCTCTGCCAATAGGCCGCTCAAACCCCAAAGACCTTTTGCCAACGATTGGCTGCCGGCTCTTCACAGCCCCCACCAGTTGCTGTGTAGAAGAGTTCCCGGCCTCTCCTCCTTACAGTAGCCAACCACAGGTCTTCCTCCACAGTGCCCCCAGGTGAGTCTAAACCACCAGCCCCCCCGGGGCCTAAACTACTGGATGGGCAGGACAATGTGTCCGAACGAAGCCATCGCCTCGCACATACGAGAGGGCCTCTGCAGATGTCCTGAAACAATGTTCATGGCAACGGGTTTGCTTTCCACAGCGATGTCTGTCCACAGCCCTTGTGTACCATCCATTGTCTGTCTCTATAGAGTCAGCACCGTGGCCGGGCCCCGATCCCTGCACAGGCCTTCACTGTGGCCGGGTTTGCCGTTGAACTTGCAGGTGGTGTGGTGGGTGGGAGCCCTTCCTGGAGCATCCGTCTCTCAAAGACATGTAGCCAGACATGCCGGATTTGGAAGCCAGGCTTGTGAGTCTTGTTTGTTTTCCATTTTCATCATGGGCAGCCTTGGGAGATGTGGCGCTGTCTCAGCACCTTGTGGTCCCAGCGAGGGATCGGCCACCAGTAGGTGAAGGTGACCAAAAGCCCTGAAAGGAGGGAGGGAGAGAGGTGAGAACCTATGTCTCCAAGGTGCCTTCTATGGGTTGTTTACAAATATAATAAAAGAAAGTCATAATAAAAGTATGGAAGGTGAAAAAAGAAAGAAAAGGAAGAAAACAAAAGAGGACAAAAATCGTCCCTCCAAAATGATGTCCTTGAATTTTAGGTCAATCGTTATTGCCTTTGTGGAGCCCTGGTGGTGTGGTTGGCTGCCTTGTGGAGCTGCGATCCTCAGGGCCAGGCGTTGGAAACTACCAGCAGCTCTGTGGGAGAAAGACTGGACTTTCTATTCCTGTAGACAGTTAGAGTCTGGGAGACCCGCAGGGGGGTCACTCCGAGTCGGCAGGGACTCAGTGGCCATGCATGTTGGAGCCTATGCCTAAGAAGCCTTGGAAGGGGCCTGCTAATGTGTTGGGGGTCAGCCGTTCGAATCCACCAGCCCCTTTGTGGGAGCAAGATGAGGCTTTCTAATGCCTGAAAAGTGCTAGGTCTCGGGCTGAGCCCCGGTGGCGTAGTGGTTGTCTGTGGGACTGCGGCCCACTGGGACAGAGGTTCAATTCCAGCAGTGGGGCTGGGCCTTCTACTCCCACCACCGGAGAGCAGTGATGCCCGCCCCCCCCCCCCCCCCCCCCCCCAAAAAAAAAGTGCTAGGTCTCAGAAACGCACAGGGGCCATTCAGCCTTCCCCTGGAGCGTTTCTGTGGCTTGGGAATGACTCAAAGACAGTGAGTTTGGTTTTTGAGCCCGCTGTATTGTATGTAGCCGGCTACGTGTGAAGGTGGAGACATCCGTGTGGCTTTTGTCTGAAAGACACTTGGTGTGGGGATCTGGTTGCTGCAGGCTTTTGCCTCATGTTTTCAGAGTCGAATCATTTCGGGAACATCTCTTCAGCGCTCACCTCTTCTTGGTTGTCTTTGTCTTTTAAACACAGAAATTCCCAGACATTTAAACGTGTGATTAGCTCTCTGTGCTTGTCTTTGCTTCCTTAGGACAGTTCAATGAGCCGGGGGTGAGAAATTGTGCCATGGCCTCTGGAAAGATTTTGGCCTTCCAGACCGTGGGGTTCTTAATGAAACTAGCTGCTCGTGTAGTATTGACTCAGCAAAAGGTTTTATTTTACACCGCCTGGTGCCCTCTTTATCTGCATTATCTGAGGCTTTGTGTGATTTTTGTAAAGCTCGTTCACCTAGCAGAGTCAAGGACACAGGAATTGTACAGAGTGTCTAGTGTGGCGTTCAAGTCACGAAACCGCCGGTCTCCCCTCACCAGGTAAATAAACTTTGACTCCAGGAGGGAGGCTGGTTAGGGCCGGGGGAGCAGAGATCTGCAGGATAGCACCGAGAGAGGAAGTGGGAAGGTGGTGAGGAGTTTGGGGAACTCCTCCCTCCGACACTGAGAAGATTAGAAAATCCTTAGAACGTTAAGCTTGTTAACATAGCAGAGTTAATTCCCTGCGCTCAGTGCTGAATTTGCACACAACAAGGAATAGCTTATTCATCGCCTGGACGGGATCCGGTAATTTTTTTAATTTATAAGACATCTTTCATTACAGTTATTGCAAGTGTTGTGCATTTAATAGTTGGCAGAGGAAATGCAAAACCACAGTCAGAAACAGTTGTCACTTGCCTTGCGGGAGTTCAGATGTTCGATAGCTGTCTTGCTGCAAAATTTTCACTCGATCCACCTGGAAGAAAAGAGTGTGTGGGGATTGTAATATTAGTCACAATATTCTTACACCGCTGAAGCTGTGAGTAGTTTAGAACAGCCCCCCTGTGTTCAATGGGAGGAGGCCAGTTACATGGAACTGTGCTCTGCTACGAACCAAAAGGTTAACGGTTCGTACCTACCTGGGGACCCCTTGGGGGAAAGGCCTGGCGCTCCGCTCCTGATGACTGTGGTTGTGACGTGCCTTCCAGGCATTCCTGATGGGAAGGGACTCTGTATAACAGAAGGGAGCACTGCCCAAGCCGGCCACTGCCCCTACACTCCTTGCTGTGGTGGTAGCCGCTGTGTCACCCTGTCCCTTTCCAGACCTTCCTACCTGTCCCTTGACCATCTGCTTTTCACTGGGGACCTAGAGAGTCTCCGTCTTTGGTTCCCACAGATGAGTTCATTTGATTCCTCCTCATTTTTCCGTCCATGCGGTCCCTGTGGCTAGTCACCATTTTTTATCTTATTGGGGGTGGGAGGAGGCATTCCTAAGCGCCAGGCCATCCATTGGTCTTGCAAACACCTGCCTTCTACTCGCCAGGGCCATTCCTTTCACCGATGACAGCGCCTTCTTCTGGGTTCTCCAAGTTTGCGTTCCAGTCTTCGGGCATCACTCATACACGTTGACTGCACGATTCCTAGTTTCGGATCCATTTCAGATCCCAGAAGTTAGTCACAGGCTTGCGTTTCTCATCCCGGGCACGAGTGGCCAGGCCAGAAATGTGACGACTGGTTGTGTTTGCAAATCGTCCCTGCAGGCAGCTGGCTGCTACCCCATCGCTGATAGTGTTGGGCTTCAGGCGAGGTCTTGAAACATTCTTCGACCTGAGGACGGTGAGTGCGTGCCTCTTGAGCGTGTCATTGCCAGCAGCTGCTTCAAAATGGCCCCACCAGTCAGCACACTGACGCCTAGGGTATCGATCTTGAGGCCTCCCGGGTGGTTGTTGACAACTGTGGATTTTCCTGCGTGCGTGTGCATTTCACATTCTGATGACCAGCGGGGTGTTTGCAGCTGATTCTGCTCATGTTGACTAAAGAGTATAGCCAAGAAAGACCCCTTGGAGATGTTCTCTCGTGTCACCTGGGGCGGGGGAGGGGTGCTGTGAGTTGACCATCTCCGTTACCTTACAACAGCATATTCAGTACATGGAATTTGACGTGGTTTGAACAGCTATGCTTAAACCACACCTTTGCCCTTAGACTCATTTATAAGGAATGTCCAAGAATCCAACTGGAAGCTTTGTCATGCTAAACACATCCGAGGGGTGCCCAGTCCATGAGAGTGAATGGCAGGTTTCCCCAAAGAGTACTACGACAGAAATGTTCTCTTTGACGCCTTGGTGAGAAATTCAAAAGGAAGATAGAGAAAAAAATTTAAAACCTCAGGGGGGCCCCATTCTTATTTTTTTTTCCCCCAAGGAAAAACTCTCATGTACATGGTGAACTTTAGACCTCTATTTGCTTGCTTTCCCCCCCGCTGCATATCAAATTCTCGTACCTATCGCTGACTCTGTTCCCTGCGTTGGCCTAGTAGAATATTTCGATGGCAGTGGTCTTTCTCTTTGGGGCCTGCATTATCTGATCTAGATCGAGGCAGACCCCATTATCTTTGAGCACTTACCACGAATGTATCAGGCACTCCATCATCTCTTACGTGGGCCTCAGGTTTCTCGCTCCACTCTGGAAGTTGAATGTGTAAGCGGCCAGGCTTTTCTGTGTTTAACTCAGGTACGGCGGGGGAACAGCTGGGGGAGGAGCTGGGTAGAGTTAACCTTTTCATCCAGTGAACTCCTTCCAGCCGGCCTTCACACAGCCCCTGCGTTTGTCGCCTCATGGCAGGAGGGTCAAACGAGATGTAAAAGAAACCAGCAAGTCCATTTCGACTCACAGCGACCCCACATGTTCCTGAATAGAACTGCAGTCCTTGGGGTCTTCAAAGCTGTGGCCTTTGCCGAGCACATGGCCAGGCTTCTTTTCTGCATCTTTGGGCAGATAGCCGCTGCTCAACCTTAGACACCTGCAGGGGTGCTCAGGCCCCTGGCAATCCTGTCTGGACACATCATTGTGGCTTTTACTCCTGTGGGAGCGCCGCTGCCACGTGCCCCACCCCCTACCCCCGCTTTCCAGGCCCCTGATTAGAAGACAGTGGAGTAGAGATGGGTCCAGCAGAGGTCTGGCACCTTCCTAGATTTGCTTAGTGTCTATTTGCGTCTGCAAATTGCCAGCTGAGGTCTTGGCTGTCGGACCCCCGATCTGAGCTCTGCGCGTCTCGGACGCCGTCAGGAGGAAGGGGAAAGGCGCAGACCACAGGGCTGCCCTGTGCTCCGCATGTTTGCCACGGCCCCGGCCACGCCCGAGGGGGAGATGGAGCTGTGTGTTAGAAAGGGAAAGGAGCCATCAAACATGCGTGGAAGCCAGGCCGACAACTTAAACTAACCACAAATGGGGGCTTCTCTGTGTGGGGAGCCAGCTGAAACGCAGCGACGTCCTCAGCGCCATGGAAAAGGAAACCCTCCTGCCCCACACCCAGCCCCAAGTTGTCACTCCACGAAATTCTTCTCAATGTTACGTGGAAAGGGTGGCTTAAGAAGTTCAAGGTGTCTTATGATTTCACGAGACAGTTGGAAGTCACCTTCCACAAGAAATTTGGGGCAAATAAAACAGGAAAAGGACACTGTATTAGCCTGGGTAGATTAGAGAAACTCATAGACACTCCATAAGTGCAAAAGAAAGAGCTTTATATACAAGAGCAATCGGACATTGAGAAAACATCCCAGATCATGTCCATAAATCCAATATTAGCCTATATGCCTGATATCAGTCTATAAAGCCCTCTTCTGACTCACAAAACCCATGCAATCACGCCCAGCGCAGGTCAGTCACTCGGTGGGAAGTTTTGTGGATCCAGTGGTGGTGTAAGCATCTCGGTGCTGGCAGAGGTTTCCACGCGGCTTCTCCAGCTCAGGGTGCCAGGGTAGTTCCATGTGTTTTGGCAGCTACAGTGTCTCCCGCCTCCAGGGAGGAAGACAGGAGTCCCCAAAATCCTCAGGAGGAGTCCATGCCCCTCCGGAGACCTCGTTGGTATGACACGGTTGACAGATTAGGCGCCACCCCTTCACTCTTGATTCTGTCAAGTTCCAAATTGACACCAGATAGGTACCTACCACTGCTGGGAATCGTGTGTCCTGCTGGGAGCCGAGAGAAGAGAAAGGGGCACCTGCCAGCCAGCTGAGTGCCTTCCCCTAGGAGGAATTTGAGTCCAGGGAGTGGAAGTTGTAGAAAGACCTGCGCTCAATTCTAAGAGAAAGCTTACCGACACCCAGAGGCTCGAGGGCACAGCGGCTAGCCAAAAGGTTGGTGGTTCGAATCCACCACCATTCCGTGGGAGAAAGGGAATAGAGGGGCAATTCCCCTCTGCCCTGGGGGGTCACCATGAGTGGCATTGACTTGATGGCAGCATCAGTCCCGAGCTGGTAGTAATCAGTTATACCAGGAGAGTATGACTCTTGGCGACCTCTTCTGTGTCAGAGTGGACCTGAGCGCCTGTGAGTTGTCAGTGGGTGGTCTTACGGAAGCTGACCCTCCGAGCTTTCTTCTGAGGCCCCCGGGTGCCCTTGAAACATCCAGCCTCTTGTTGAGCAGCTGAGTGAGTTTGCCGGTGGAAGGTCCAAGGCAACTAACATCATTCTCCCTGGGAGCCTCAGTTTCCTCATCTGTAAAATGGGTCGGCGGTCGCCCACGATGTCGGGTCCAGAGATCCTTAAATAGCCCGGGAGAGCACTTGACCCAGGCTGTGTGTATGTGTCTGGGGTGACGTTTGTGTACCTTCACCCTTTGGGTCAGGAGCCCGAGTGTGTTCATCATTTGCTTTTCTCAAGGACTCTGTGCTCAGAACAGAAGCTGGATGGAGCTTCCTGTTGCTAGAGGCCGAGGGACAGAGAGATAGAATTCACTGCTGGCCATTTCTGGAGAGGGGGAGGGGGTGAAAACTCCAGGACATCTCAGACAGACTCAAGCCAGAAACCCTGTCTGGGCTGCTCACTCGCTGTGTGACCTTGGGCAAGTTGCCAAAGACAGTCCCCAGGAGGGCTTGGAGGAGGACAATGAGTCAGGGGAGGCACCTTGTTGCAGATCAAAGCGGTGCTGCCACGACTCCTGGACTCCTCGCACCCACTGTCCTCACTGTGGCCAGACGTTCTCTTGATGGTTGCCCAGCCTGGATTTCGTGGAACCCCCTGTCTCTCTTGGCCCTCCTGCTTGCAGGTTTGTGCATGCTCTTTGGATGTTTTGTACTTTGTCATTTTCACTAGGGAGACAGTCCCCCCGCACCCCCACCCCCCTTTTTTGGCACTGGCCTAACAGGTGCTGTTCAAAAGATACCAGTGTTCCTTGAGCGATTTCTCTTAGCAAGCAAGGCAGGCAGGAGGAGAAGAGCACAGACTATTCTGTGTCCACTAGTTCAGCGATGCCGGGAGCCCTGGGCTGCCCCGTCCCCTTTACAGTCACTGAGAAAGGGGCTTATGGGCTGAGAGGGAGACGCTGAGATAATTTCCGTGATTTAGCGCTGCTGGTGTTCCTGGCCTGTGCTCTCCCTCCCCATCTGTGCGCAGGCCCTGACGGAGCTCTGGATCTGCGCAGAAAGCCTGATGGTTTGGACCGGGTCATTCTCAAAGCCCGGGAGACCCATCTGGCCACTGTGGTTGGGGAAAGGTCATCAATTCCAGGCTGTTAACTCCAAGGCTCCAAATATTGTCAGAGGACTAAACACTGCAGCTGCCAATGAGAATGCAAATGCATTTAAGGCGGCCCGGGCCCAGCTTCTCCTCCCCAGTCCGCCTTAAAAACATTTGCATCCTGAGCTCTTCCTTTGAAAAAAGATGCCCTCCCTGGGCACCCTTGTGCACTTTCCGCAGACCCTAGCACATGCAAAGTTGGGTGTCCCAGCTTTCCCCTCCCTCATAGTGGTGGGTAAAGTTTGCTCTGCAGGCCAGCCCCAACATTCCCTGGTGCGCTTTCTCCACCAGCTACTTAATCCACGGTTAACCTGCCTGATGGTCACTCTTTAGTTTTCTTTCCTCCACACCACTCCTCCTGACATCTTTTTCTTCTTTGATGAGAACAAAGCCAGCCAGGTCTCCTCCCGACTCCAGATCTAGCTTCCCTGTATCACTCTCATCCCTGAGAAGACGCTCATCCCCATTCTGGCCTTCCCTACCTGCTCACAGACTTGGCAAAGGTGCGCTCACAGTGCTTGCATCTTTGGACAGCTGAAAGGCCATTCTGGACACACCTGGGACCTGGCCACCTCCAACCCCCCATCCCCCACCCGGCCTGGGTGGCTCCTCCTCCCAGCTCTTTAATGGACCGTTGTGGAGAATGGAAAGATTGGACATATGGCAACTCATGTGGAATTTTACTCTTCTGAGAGCCCTTTGAAGTTGCTTCTTGCAAACGCTATCCCTCTTACCCCCAGCTCTTAGATGTGGCCTATCCTGTCATCAGGACTGTGGGAAGTCCACATTACAGAGAAACCAACCTGGATTCTTCTCAGACAACTCTTTGATGTAGAGTAAAACAAAAATCTATTTCTGCCCCGCATGCGAGACTTCTAAGCTCATCGGTGCTCTCGGATTGAAGGAATTTTACATTTAGTTTGGTGCCTCTAGCCCCACCCCCCCCTTCCTGGTTTTAGACTCTAACCTATTCTGGGGTTGTGTTGCAAGGCACAGAGCAAGCATGTTTACTAAGCACCTACTGTGTGCCGCACTCAGGAGCCCTGCTCATGTAGTGGCTACACATTGGACTGTGCCTTGCAACATCGGCAAGTCACACGGAATCCACCTGGCTGCTCCCGGGGGAAAGACGGGCCTCAGAACCTTACAGGTGCAGTGCGACCCTGCCCTTCGAGGGCCCATGTGAGTCAGAATTGCCTCGATGGCAGTGAGTTTGGGGTGTGCGTGCGTGTGACTTCCTGAAGCAGATCTCCTCTGTGCGCTCGCCTACAATTCTTTGGTGATTGTGCTGAGAGAGAGATTTAACACTCGGTCGCATCTGAGTGATCTGAGGCCTGAGACAGTCCAGCTGGGAGGTGAACCAGCCCGGCCTCCTGATGCTCAGGCAGAGGCTCGGCACTTAAACTAGACTTTGCCACTCTGTGGTCACTGCCTTGTCTCAGTGCCTCCGGTCTCTCCGTTAGCCAGAGCTGCGTGGGAGAAACACAGTTCTGAAAGGCCCCGTAGTTGTGCAGCAGGTGAAAGTGGGAGAGGTGGGTTTGGAACGCCAGTGGATCCAGGCCTGGGGAAGGGGCTTTGGGAACTCTAGAGAGGGAGGTGGGGGAGGGCTCGAGTGGAGAGGCGTTCTGGCTGTGTGGGTGGATGAAGAACTGTTGAGGGAAATGGAGAAGAGAAGGTAAGGACCGTGTGTGTGTGTGTGTGTGTGTGTGTGTGTGTGTGTGTGTGTGTGTTTTGGACAAACTATCAGCGTAAACAGAGAATGGAGCGACTAACAATGTTTTTTCAAAATGGGTGGATTGAATTTTATGATTTTTTTTTTTCTGGGAGATAAGTAAACCTTAAATGTTGACTGATCTGTAAAGGAGTGGGGGTGGTGGTAGGGGAGCGTTGCAAGCTTACAATATTAAAGAGCTTACTTTGGACAAAGTCCATTTTTCAGAATTAGAGTCACCATAGTCACTTGTAGAACAACGTCTCATCATTCATCTGAACCCTTCTTAAAGTTTCCCTTTTTGATATGTCTATAGAAGAAATCAACAAAGCCCGACCTCGGTGTGGAGTCCTCGTTGGTAAAGTGGCTCTCAAGCAGCACGGCGTGTGCGCCTTCTGGGCAAAGAGAAGCCTTTCACCGTGGACTCACTATGGCCGAACCGCCACGATTATCCAAACTCAGTCAATATTTGTGAACCGAAAATCAGTAAACATCATTAGCATCCTCGATTTAATATCCAAGTCATAAAATGGATTAAGGTTTATTTTATTAACAGATCAGCTGAGAAGAGCCATGGGGAAATGCCGGGCTCCTTGCAGCTGCCCGAGTGTGAGGCAATGGAGCTCTTCCTCAGAGATCTCCCGGCCCGGTTCTTCACGGCCTGTTTGCCAACGCCAGACTCTGATGGAAATGATTTAGACCGAAAGGGTGGCTGTGGGTGATGGACACGCCAGGAAGAATGCTGTCCGTTGTCTAAACTGGAGAGACTCGACTCAGTGGAGCTTGCTTAGACGGGGGCTTGTTGGGGTTTCACCCAGAGAAATTACGTTATAATCTTGCCCCTCTATCCTCCCTTGATAGGGGAAGGAGTGGACGGGCAGAGTCTCTCAGCCTTCGAAAGCAGGCCCCTGGCCAGCAAGTCGGCTCCCTCACAACAACAGGAAGCCCTGCCCAGCCCTAGGCCACCATCCTCACAAGTGTTCTCCTGGCTGAGCCCACAGTCGCAGCCATGGTGCCCACCTCTTTATCTCGCCCAGGGCCTCCCTCTTTGCTGCCCCTCGACTGCACCGAGCAAGCAGGTGCCCTTTTCCAGGGAAGCGCCTCTCCTGAGAACATGTCCAAAGTACGGGAGAGGAAGTGTTGCCATACTTGCTTCTAAAGAGATGAGAGAGAGAACGTCTTTCTGCGTGTACTTTGAGGGCGGTTTTACTTGTTCTTTCTGGCAGATCAGGGCACTTTAAATATTCTTTACCGCCACCATTCTGACTCAGAGAGTAGACACAGAGACCTTGTATCCATTTCCCAGCTACCGGAGCAGACAGCCTCATCTTTTCCCTCTGGTGTAGTTTGTTTGTTTGAACTGCTGTTGTCTTGCTCAACACTCTAATGCTTACCTGACAATGCCGCCAGGGCTACTTAGTAGAATCACTCTTAAAATCCCTAACCCAACTCAATTGCTGTTGAGTTTATTACAACTCACAGCACATCTAAAGGACAAAGTAGACTGTCCTGGTGGGTTTCTGAGACTGTAAGTCTCTGTGGGAGTAAGAAAGCCTCATTGTTCTCCTACAGTGCACCTGGTGGTTTTGAACTCCTGCCTTAGCAGCCCAGAATCACTAGAGAGTTCAAACAAATTATACCCACCCTTTTCCACAACCTGGACTGTCAATCATGGTATTTTAAATTCCTGCTCTAGCAAACAGTTTTCTAGGGTTTGTTAGCTTCCCTCTGGGGTGGCTGGGGCAGGGGATGCCAAGTAGCACGGTCCAACCTCATACAACACTGGAACAGAAAGAACCCCCAAATCATTAAGCCCAGTGCTTCCCAACTTGTGCTTCAGAGACCTTCTGGTCAAGAGGACTTGGCTTTAGGCTGTGCGTGAAGCTTTTCTGATCCAGTCAGTGAGGAAATAAGAACTTCTCTACTGTACTAATGCTGCTGTCCCTCATCCTTAATTAAACAGGACACTTTGATTGATTGATTGATTGATTGATTGATTGATTGACATATTTCCCCGCCTACTCCAAGAGACATCAGCTTGGGAGCCAGTCATCCAGAGAATTTTTTTTCCCCCAAGCATAGGTTGCCGCCCATTAGTGAGTTGGGAAGTAATATGGGGGTTACCATCTTTGTTCTGTTGCTTTAAAAAGAACAGTGGACTAGACTAGCCCACATTTGTACTGATAAGGGTAGATAATCATTTTGAGGAAGTAGGTATAAGTTTTCTGTGCATACCTCAGTCATAATTGGGGGAATAAAATCTGCATCTTCCTGTGTCAGTGAAAAGGAGTGGAGCTGCTTGATGGGATGGATGGACACAGTGGCTGCAAACAAGGACTCTGACATCAGGACCACTGGGGGTGGGGTGGGGGTCTGAAAAATGGGTAGCCGATACCAAGGGCTCAAGGAGAAAGAAAAATGTTTTGAGGATGATGGCAACCAATGTGCTTAACACAACAGATGTACTATGTCTTATGATAAGAATTATACGAACCCCAATAAAATGATTAAAAGAAAAAAAAGAATCCTCAGGGGGTACAGTATCGCTACAAGCTAGCTTTAACTCGAAAATCTCAAAGGAGTCAAAGATTTCACTCTCCTTATAGGAAGAGCCAGCATCCGGGGAAGAACAGCGGTCAGGAAACCACAGCCTGCATGGCACAGGGGACAGCTGCTGGCAAAGGCCTCTGGGAAGGCTTTTTATATGCATGGGTGTTACGTGGCATGAGTTAGGTGCCTTTCAGGTCATCGCCAGTGTGTGACAGAGAAAGCAGAAGAGCTCCCGCGTTTGAATTGGGCTCTTGGCAAAAAACGTTGACCGTGTCCGGTGGACTGCCCTTTGAAGCAGGATCAAGTCCCTCTCAGAAGTACAACTGGAATCCCCATGATTCTCTTAGGAGACGTGGTTTTTGCTGACTTTGATGAAGTCACTGGGAAGGGACCTCTGTGAGTAGATGAAGGGAGCATGTCTGTTCAAGTCCAGGGAAAGCTCCCAGGAGATGGTTGATAGGAGCATCTACACCCTGAGCACAAAACACTGATGTCTGTGAAGGTGCCCCAGGACTGGTCAGCTCCATTCTGTTACACGTGACGGCCAGATGAGTCAGAGCAGACGGGCAACAAGACAAGGGCTTTAGTGGGTGCACGCTGTTCCGTCCGCATTCATTCCTCGGTCCAACCTCCCATGTGTCAAGGATGGAGAGTCAGAAGAATGGAAGTAGAGAGGCAGCTGGGTGACACAGTGGGACCCGTGCCTCCTCTTGGTAGTAGACGGACTCAATGCCAGGCACGGTCTGCCCATCAGCCCTGCAGGGGGTGGCAGGAGGGCAGGCATCCGCTGTGTGTGTTGCCTGGCCTGGGAGATTTCTGTCTGCTAACCTGGACACTTTGCTTCTGGGCCCGGCAACCTGCCTGGACAGGCACTGGTCTGCGTTTGCCAGCGGGAATCACTGCCACCCTCAAGTTAGCCTCTATAAGACCAAAAGAACCCAGGGGAAAGCATCTCTGTAACTTGACCAAACTGAAAAACCAAACCCCTGCCCTCAAGTCGATGCCGACTCCTCGAGACACTGGGACAGGGTAGCCCTGCCCTCCAGGGTTTCTGAGACTGTCGAGCTACAGCTATTGCCCCATCTTCCTTCTACGGAGTGGCTGGTGGCTTCCAACTGCCGACTTTGTGCTTAGCCCCCCAATGTGGAACATCAACTCCCCCAGGACCTCTCTAACCTGCCCAGTGGAGATGTCACTGGGTGTAGTGGGAGCGAGGGCAAAGGTCCAGAAGGTGGTTGTCTGTTACCTTGAAGTTTGCCTTGGTGGAGTCAGGGGTGACTGGTGGAGTCTTCTTGGATTGGACCAGCACAACGGAATACGGACCTCAGTGCCCCAACCCTAAACCTGGTGAGTCATAGGTCTAACTCCGGGCACTTACCTTTCTGGGCTGGGGTAATTCTTTGTTCAGAAGAAGGCTCTGTGTGATGCTTCCCTGGCCCCTCCCCCCTCAGGTGTGGCAGTCAACCATGTCTTCAGATGATGTCTTCAGATAGGAGGCACACCTGGTCCTGATTGACCACCACTGTCTGATCCCTGACTACAGTCTCCCTGCCCAGGGCCTGTGGTCCAGGTGGGTAGGGCTTTTCCCATGGTGATTTGGGAAATCGTGGATCTGGGCCATTGGTGGCAGTTCTCAGTCTAATAAAAGCTCACATTTGTAAAGGATGTGTAAAGCATCCTAGGCGGGGAGAGATTAATACTCAACCTGGTTGTCACCATAAACTTCACACCCACACCACGGTCTTCTTGCGTGAGAGGCGTGGCCAGTCACGTTTTCAACAGCCTGGGCTGTGGTGCCGACTGTGGACTGTGGAGTGTATGGCAGTGCGATGTGGGAGGCCGGGCGGGGGCCTCTCTCACTTTGGCTGTATTGTGACTGATGGGATGCTGCTTGTTTATTAGGAACAGGTAAGCTAAGAAAAGCAAAGCGAATATCTATGTTGTCATCGCTAGTTGACTGACTCTTGGTGATCAGATGGATTGCGTGTGGGAGTCCATTATCCAACCATCTCACTACGGGTTTTCCTCCTTTCTGCTGACACTTGGCTGTCCCAAGCACCGGAAGGGCTTCGAGTTGTGACAGGTGCGTCACGCCCAGGACAGTCAGTCTCCCCTCGTGTTTTTCCTCTTCCACATCTGGGTGGGCGTGGAGGTACCCGCGCCTCACCTTCTGGAGGGAGCACCCTTTCCCAGGGAACCCCTCAGGCAGTAGGGGCTGTCATTTGAGACCGAGGATTTCTCCCCAGGTAGATTCCCAGGGCCCATTCTCCATAAGACAAAACCACCCCTTGGCTTTCCCAGAGGCGGCTTTTTCGAGAGTGCTCTTTCCCTCATCCCATGTTGCAAGTTACCAGGACAAGCTAGACAATGAAGCCCGACCTTGTACCCTCCACGTGGTCCGTCTAATTGTGAGGCTGGACCCCTATGGGGACTTCACAGAGCAAAAAGGGACCCATCTTCTGTGCCTGACACAAAGCGCTTGAAGCTCTCCTTGACTTCTGAAAAAGCAAGACGTGCTGGTAACATCCTCAGAAGGCATGAGACTGTGGTGTGGGCTACCTGTTGACGTGGGTCTTTCCTGTTTCTGGCCTCACTTCCTAGGTGTGTCTAGTGCTGGGCTCACACACACGACGCCCTCCCAAAGACACCCTCCTGACTCAGCATTCTGTTTATCTCATAATGTATTAGAGCCAGAAACCTGGCGATTGATCGTTGCGAGAAAGACTTTACTGCCCGTTTTCAAAACGGTGTCCTTGTTTGCCCAATTGGGGTTCAGATCTGCAGCCGTGTCTCAAGAGCAAGCCACCGCCTGAAAGGCCGAGCAGAGGCATTGCTTGGAAGCTCTGCAAGGAGACCCTAGTAAACGGTGCCACACCTCCAGAGGCCTTTGGGGGTATCGTTGACCAGTCTGTCTCGGGAGCCCTGGTGATGCACAGATGATGCATTGGACGGCCAGCTGCGAGGTCAGCTATTGAAAACCACCAGCCGCTCGTCGGGAGAAAGGTCACCATACTTCTATCCACTTAGGGGATTCTGTAAACACATTAACCCAAAGAAAACCAAACTCAACTGCCATCATGTTCCTGTGGTGGAACAGCTTCCCATTTGGCTGCTGGCTGCAAGGCCAGTGCGTCAAAGCCACTTGCTGCCCGTGGGAGAAAGATGAAGCTTTCTGCCTTTCATAAAGGGTTACAGTTTCAGAAGTGCACAAGGGCAGTTATCCTTCAACCTCCTGGGCCAAGATTTCCCATTTCTTCCACTCCTGAAGCCGTAGGTAAGTGGGAGATCCAGCTTAACCCATATCCCCCACACCTGCCACCTCTTTGCCTGCATGCTGGGGCTGGTAATTCCAAAGATGGTCACAGCAAGTTGTCGACAAACTGGGAGAGGGAATACACCTCGTGCCCGCCCCTCTTTCTTCCGGACCATCTAAGGTACTGATGAGTATTCTAGTGGAGGTTTTGCAAGTGAAGCCTACCGCCTCCCAGAAACCATGGAGGGATCGCCCTCTGCACAGCGGACACGGTCGCCTTAGATTGTGGACAGGTGCTGTGTCTCTTACAGCACTGTCATCATCACCTAGAACCAGTGATGGTGCGTTCAGCCACCTGGAAAGACCCCACAGCCGTGTGTGTGTGTGTGTGTGTGTGTGTGTGTGTGTGTGTGTGTGTGAGAGAGAGAGAGAGAGAGAGAGAGAGAGAGAGAGAGAGAGAGAGAGAGAGAGATTGAGATTTGCTAAGTGCCGCCAGAATGAACGGCTGGTTCACAGTGTCAGATGCTCAGAAGCACTCGATAAATAGTTGTTGAATTGGACTGAATTGAAAGTGGCTAAATATTTCATGGTTCTCTAGTCTTCGTGCTTTATGCCATTTACCCGAGGTTAGAAAATGAGATGAAGCCGTGTATACCCACTGAAGAGTTCTAAGTGGTTGCCGGTTATCTGAAGAGCCACAGAGCTTTTAGCTATTTTCCAGCTCTGGCTTTTCTCCCTTTCTTTTTTTATTAAAGCGATGTTTACTATTTCTGGCCATTATGTACACTAATATAAAAATTTAATTAGACGCTTGCTTTTCAATTAATTATTACAGCCCGTTTTGTTTGCTCACTGCACAGAGCCTGCGCACTGGGGGCCAGCGAGATCCCTGTGCTCTAACTAAAGTCGTTACTTTGAGCTCAAGTCCAGGGTGCCCGTGAGCAGTACCCTCTCTGTTGGTGATCTCTCGGGTTTCTGGCTCCGCCGAGGCAAAGATTCAGAGTCTTAGAGAAAAGGGGCCTTGGGAGATGTTTTGATCTGCTCTCCCCCCACCCCCTCAGCTCTGGCGAAAGTTAAAATTCCACACACTCTTTGAGTTGGCAAATAGACACGGGTCATGCTTTCTCCTCGGGATCTTGTGAGTTTTTAAGTACCCAGAAAATGAGAACGAGGGGTAGTGAATTCGAAACCCCCTCCACTTTGGGAAAGTGACCTCCTTTGGCGGTGGTGCCGGTGGCCGCTGTCTGGTCAACCCAGCTCAGAGTGTGACCGCAAGGCGGAACAAGATGCTGCTGCTTCCCGGACCCCTGTGATCGGCTGCCAATGCAGCTGCCCTGATCCGCTGGGTTTTCCTTGCCTGATTTTAAGAAGTAGTCTTTTCCTTCCCGCTTATCCTAGTGGAGAAGCTCCACTGAAAAGTCTTCATCCCCACGGCTATAAGCCACGCCTCCACAGACACATGGGTGGGTGCACTTCACTCAGGTGTCTCGGCTGCCTGGAGGGCAAGAATCCTCCCAGCGGACCCCCACTGCCTTAGGGCCCTGGGGTCCCAGCTTCGGACAGAGGCGTGTGCTCCAAGAGCGAGCCCAGCGACCGCAGTGGGCTTTGCTCCGCCTTGACCCCACATTGCCTGACACATACCAGCCACTCAGGAGAGAGGTGTGACAGGAGGCTGCCTGAGACCAATCTCTCCGTTCACTTTGTATCAGTGGCAGACGTGCGTTCTGGATTAAACTTTGTTTTTGCCTGTGTCACTGAGTCTAAGTGAAGACTGCCTTGAAGGCTGCTTTCAGGATGGGCAAGTATGACTCGGTTCACTTAGAAGAGCCACGGCAGACACATACTAACTAGCTCGTGGGATGGAGGCCTGACAATCCGGAGCAGTGTCCAGCCTTGGCCCCACACACGTTTCCTGGAAGCCTGTTAGACCCGCATGCACTCAGGCTCCCCCCTGCACCTAGAGTTCTGCATTTCAACAAGGTGCCCGGAGAGCTCATGTGCATCTGACCTTCGAGAGACACCCAACTTAAGCGACCGCTGTGTCCGGGGATGTCCGTGCAGTTGGGGAGCTGGGGTGGGCTGGGGTGCTATGGGTTCTTCCACCCACCTTGCCACATCAGCTGTGATCGTGACCAAGATGCTCTGCAGGGAACCCTTCTGTGGGAATTGCGGTGGGGGGGTGGATGGGGCAGAGGGATGTAAAGCAACTGCCTCCCTGGGCTTGGGGATCAAAGGACAAAGCTGCCGACTTTCTCAGCGCTGGAGTACACACAGTCCCGCTGCTCTAACCCTCCTCGTCACCGCTGGTGTTGGTGGCTGTGTAAGGCTTATCGTGGCTGTCACCCTGAAGCAGGTCTCCAGGCCTGTCTCCCAAGATGTGTCTGCGTGGGTTTGAGCCATCAACATGTCAGCCAAGAGTCGAGGGCTTAGGCTTCTGTGGATGCCAACAGCAGGCCGGCAGTTTGAAACCACCAACCGCTCCTTGGAAGAAGAATGAGGCCTCCGCTTTCTCTCTCTGTCTCCTTCTCATCATCTCTCTCTCTCTCTCTCATACACGCACGGCACCCTCCAGCACTTTTCAGGGGACGGCTGTTGCTGACCAGGGCCCCGCCCCCTCCTGAAAGCACAGGTCCTCCCTGCCCGGGGATGGAGCTAACTTCCCAGATCAGAAACAAGCTCCATTGGAAAAAACTCCAGGGGGTTCTCCAACTGCAAACCCATTGGCTGGTGTGGCTGTTTCTTGGGTGTTTGTCTTGTGGGGGGGATTATTTTGATGAAGACTTTGCTCCCGGCCCTCTTTTCAATCTGGGATAGATTACAGGTCAGGGGTTGGGCAGCTGGGAGAGTGGGAATTCTTGGCCCCAACAAGCAGACAGCACAGGCCCTCTCAGTGCCAGGCTAAGGTCTCCACTCACGGAGGGAAGAGATTGTAAGCGTGGCCTCGCTTGTGAGGTCAGCAAGGTCCCTATGTGCAGTGGGTGCCAGGCAGACATCCTGGGCTCACCCTTCTTTCTCTGTGTCCAGAATGAGGGGCAGCTTCTGTGATAGAAGAAGCAAATGGGGTCTTCCGAGAGACCCACTTCCCAGCTTCCTTGTCTGGGAACGTTCTGGCCCCAGACCTCTGCTTAGGTGGCCCTCCAGGAAGTGGTGTGGAAGAAAGGCCTGGAAAAGTCAGCCATGGTGGTTACATTTCGGTGTTTGAACTCCCAACCTTGGGGTTTAGAGTCGAACGTGCAAAGGTTTGCACCATCAGGACACAGTAGACGGTAGGTTTCGGGAGCATGGGAACCACACTTTCCAAGCCCCCTTGCGTTCCAGGTGGGCACTGAGCTCTGGGTGCGAGCCAGTTCCCGTCACAGTGGTCCCAGCGCCTGGCAACCTCTGTGCCAGGGTTCAACTCCCCAGCCCCCCCAGTGTCTAGGAGTGGATTTGAACCTCCAGACATCTGCTTAGTAGCCCTGCGTGCCCACCTCCTGCACCCCCAGGGGCTTCCAGCACAGGGGTCGCTTCGTGAACACTTGTTGCAGGAAGCACGGAGCCACTTAACTTCTCTGGTAAATCCACACCAACATTTTTGGAAGCAAGTCTCACTCCTTGAGAATTAAAGTGTTTCCTTGGCACGGCACGGCCTCCCTGGTCAAGCTGTGAGATTTAAAGGCAGAATGCTTCCTGCTAATTATGAGCAGTTGCCCTGTGCTCGCAGGCTCATTATGGGGCCCTGACCCCTGGCATGCTGCCCCCCGCCCAGCCGCCAAACAATACGGAGAGCAGGCCCCAAAGGCCAAGGCGACTCCTGTCCTCCTGCTTGCTAGACCTCAGATTACCCAAAGAGGATTGCCCTTTCGGGGCCAAGGGAGTTAGGGAGCGGGTAAAAGGATTTGAAATGAGATTATAGGGCCTAAAAGCTCGTTGCTTTTGTTCAGGAAATAATGTACCCTTGTCCTACGAGGCAGGGGGACAGTCCCGGGGCAGGGGCTGGAGGGGTAGGACCGTGTCCTGGGGCCCTTCAGGTCCTCACAAGTCAATTGATCTTCGGATACACTTCCTGGGCTTCTCGTTACAGTCAGGAACTCAGAAAGCTCGTAAAGGACTCTAAACAAAGGAGCATACTTGATGATGAAATCGATGGAAAGTATTCAGGGACAAAGCCGCCTTTTAGAAAAGATTTAGGTAGCTGAGCTTCAAGTCTGGTAGTCCCTGGGTGGTGCAAACAGGCGCTCAGCTGCTGACCGAAAGGTCGGCAGTTCAAGTGGCCAGCAAGTGGCATGGAAGAAAGGCCTGGAGTTGTCCTAATAGGCAGCCACTGTCACACTTCCGATGCGACCTCAAGGTACTGCAAGTCACCAGGAATCACGTCAGTGGTAGCAGTTGGTTACAGGTCTCTAAGCCAGAGATTAGAAAGTGAATGATGGGCGGTGTGATCAGAATGCATTGTTTTTTGGAGAAGAATGATCCCCCCACCTTAACCCGACTCCCTTCCTGGCACATAACTACTCTGCAAGCCGGGCTGGACCAGGCCTCTTTTTCATTTTGGGTTAGTCGCCGTCCTGCCGATGCTCTCAATGCCTACTTGTGTTTCTCACTGCAGGAACTCCCTGGAGGTGTGTTTTGTTTGACTTTTGACTCAGGTGCCTCTCCCCCCCCCCTCAGTCTGGGTTACCCTCTTCCTCTTGTTGTCAGCCTCCCTGCCTTCTCTGACATCTTTCTGCAGATGATGCGGCTTTGATCAATGCAGACCTTCCTGGTTC
>PVJH01028323.1:0-27802 GCA_004026705.1 Nesogale talazaci
CCAACCTGGGCAACACCGCCACCCTCTGCTGGCTGGTTTGGGTGCTCCGGGCCCAGCTCCAAACCTGCTGTCACAAAGCAAGATCCTTTCCCAAAGGGGCCTTGGCCCCAATTCTACCTTCCAGATCCAGCTAGACCACTGCATGCGCAGTGGTTAGCGATAAGAGCTGGAAATACAGGGAATCCAGGACCGACAATGCCCTCAGGAGCAATAATGAGAGCGGAAGGGGAAGAGGGAGGTCAGGGAGAAAGCGGACACCGATCACAACAATTTACCTATAACCCCCTCCCAGGAGAACGGACAACAGAAAGGAGGTGAAGGGAGACATTGGACATGTAAGACATGAAAAAAAAATTACCAAGGGTTTGTAAGGAAGGGAGGTGGGGTAGGGAGGGGGGAAATGAGGAGCTGATATCAAGGGCTCAAATAGAAAGAAAATGCTTTAAGAACAATGATGGCAACAAGTGTACAAATGTGCTTGACACAATGGATGGAAATATGGATGGTTGTACGAGCCCCCAATAAAATGATTTAAAAAATAAAAAGCATCCTAAGAAGCATCCTAAAACAAAATGCGATATAAG
Source organism: Nesogale talazaci (assembly GCA_004026705.1). Lineage (NCBI taxonomy): Eukaryota > Metazoa > Chordata > Mammalia > Afrosoricida > Tenrecidae > Nesogale > Nesogale talazaci. The sequence goes on from PVJH01028323.1 coordinate 585, forward strand.
ATTTGAAGAATTTAAAGATAACTAAAAACAAAAAAGCTCCATCGTTCCATTGTGGAGTAGCTGGTGATTGGAATCACCGACCTGGTGATCAGAAGCCCAGTGCTTAACCCACCGTGCCACCAGGGCTCCTGCTATGGTGCGGGCAGGTACCCCACATTTCATTTTCTTTGACTGTTGCTTGTCCTCCTCCCCTACCTTTTTTCTCCTTCCCTTCCTCCACCTTCTTTCCTCCTAAGGCTGGTTCCAGATTTAGTCAGGCACTTTTAAATTTTTCTTAAACGTTAAATTTCTCCCCTTGACTTCCTTGGGGTTACTGTTGATGCTGCGTGAAAGACTTTGATAAAATATTTCTTTCTTTCTAAAACGCCAGGAGCATATTCAAGGCTATGAACAGATTCCTCCTCTTGGGATTTTTTGAGCTTGTCTTTTATGGTACCAAGTTAGTGAAGGGACTTTGCACCCCCTTCTCCCCTGACTTCCCTCCTCCCTTCGACCCGAGCCAACCTCTGTCAGCCTTTAGTCTGTGCGGCATCTTCCAGGGCCCTCCCTTCCGGGGGAACCCCCGAAGCCTGCTCCCTTTGGCTTGGAAGTCTTAGTCTTGCCTTTTATCCCCATGGTGGTGGCCTCATTGGAGAGCTGTCCTTTTGTCAGGGACGAACGTCACTCGGCGTCCTGTTCTCTAGGTCCATCCGGGTCAGGAGTTGCTTTGTGGTTCCAGCATTGATTTTTAGTGATGTGCAGTGAGTGCCCCAGATGCTCAGCATGTGTGTGTGTGTCTGTGTACGTGTGCACACGCGCACTGGTTCCCTTATCCGCTCTTCGACCGACGGGCGTCTATTGTGAACAGAACTGTGGTGACCATGGGGGCGCCTCTGTGTGCTCATGCCGCTGCCCTGACTTCTTTGGGGGGTGTGCCCGGCGGAGGGGTGGCTGGCTCCTACCGAGTCTCCATTTCTCGCTGCTTTGGGTGGCATGGACCAGGGTGAACCGTCCAGTCCCTCGGCCCCCTCTTCAGTCTTTGCTGCTTTCCGCCTGTTGGGGACGTGGGCTGCCATGGCCCGTCTAGGATGCCCTCCTTCTCGCTTTGACGTTCCCCAGACAGCTAAGGATCAGAGCGCCTCTTCACACATCCAGGGGCCAGTTAGTTGGACAGCGTGTTTGGTGGATGTCTGCGCATGTCCTTTGCCCGTTTTTAAATTTGATGATTCAAATGAAAGCGATTGGATGTTTTTTTTCCTTCAAATTTGACGATTCCTCTGTGTGTGTGTGTGTGTGTGTGTGTGTGTGTGTGTTATTGAGGAGTTACTGTTCTTTATAGATGTTATGGTTTAGTTCTTTGTCCATTGTGCCATGTCTAAGCCACCCCCTCACCCACCCACCCCCCGTCTGTGGGTTCTTTTAAATTTTTTGATGGAACCTTTCGTTGCCCATTGTGTCTTGTTTCGAGTAGATCCCAGTCATCTATACCTTTCCTTCTGCCGCACACAACATGCTTCCTTTGCTGTGGCGGTCATGTGCTTATGTCAATTCAATGATTGGGATGGAGGGGTGGAGTCTAGCCTGTCAATTTGGAGATAGCCATTGAGTAGCCAAGGAGGCCTCTGTGTGGGCATGGCTCTCTCCTGAGACTTCTGGGAAGGTCTGTGATATTTCCCTCGTGGAGATGAAAAGCCATCTCCCCAGTTGTTGGGAGTCAGTCACTGAGACAACAAACTATGGACAAGACAAGATGGCAGCATCTGAGGAGCTGGAGAAGTTGGAGGAGAAGCCACACAGCCTTAGCCTGATGGAACTGGACCTCTGAAGCTGGTGAAGCCATGAGCAGATCCCTGCCAGCGCTGAGTTGCTTCTACCACCACTGGATGCTGTTGATGGACCCTGAGCCCTGGAAGTGCCGGGACTCTGCACCCACTGGCCTGTGACTTTGTGAGTCGGAAGGAGACTTTATAGACTGGCATCGGACATATGGACTAATATGGGGCTTATGATTTTAAACTGGACTGGGTTGGGATGCTTTCTCAATGTTCCATTCCTCTTGTATATAAACCTTACCCTTATATCCATATGCATGTCTATGAATTTGTTTCTCTAGCCTACCCGGACTAACACATTTGCTATGCTGGTCAGTATGTTCCTGCCCTGCAGCGGGGCCCTTACATTTGCCCCTCTTCCCTCACTGATGATGTCTATAGCTGCGGCATGCACAGTCAGGCCTCTAATCTGCCAGGAGTTCATTCATGTGCATGGGGTGGGGCCTGGCCCGGCCCTTCTTCTGTACATGGTGGCCCAGTGGCACAGCAGCATTTGTGGAAGAGACGCTCTCTTCCTCACCTGATGTTCTCTCAGGGGTCTGTTGGTGGGCGAATCTCTGTCAGGGTCTTCCATCCTGCTCCATTTGTCTATGCCCCTATCCTGGCTCCAGGACCAGGCAGCTCTGACTACCGGGGGTCTGTCATAGGGTTTGGGGTCGGGTAGGGAGAGGCTTTCTAGTTTATCCTAGGTAAGCAGTTGTTTGCTTACCCTGAGTGCATTTCCTCTCCCAAGAAAGTTAGTCATGTGTTCTTCCCATTTCCCAGAGGAGTGGAGTAGGGTGCTGGATGGGAATTGCACTGTATTTATAGGTTGCTTTGGGTCCCAGCGAGATGTTCACAATGCTAAGCTTTTCTGTCCAGGCACATGGGATCTTCTTCCATTTGTGTAGGTCTCTCTTGGAACAAATCCACTTTATCGGGGGCTCGGACAACTCTTATCACAACCCACACATCCATCGATCGTGTCCAACACATCTGTACATATGTTGCCATCAGCATCTCCAAAATATTTTCTTTCTACTTGAGCTCTTGGTATCAGCTCCTCATATTTTCCCCTCCTTCCCTCATGAACCCTTGATAATTTATCAATTCTTTTTTTTTCATGTTTTATACTGACTGCTGTCTCCCTTCACTCACTTTTCTATTGACTGTTCCCCTGGAACAGGGGGTTATAGATAGATAATTGTGATCGGTTTTCCCTTATCCACCATCCTCTCTTACCCTCCTAGTGTCATTATTCCCTATATTGGTCCTGAGGGGTTTATCTGTCCTGGATTTCCTGTGTTTTGAGCTCTTATCTGTCCCAGTATACATGTTCTGGTCTAGCCAGATTTGTAGGGTAGAATGGGACTCATGATAGTGGGTGGGGGGACATTAACAAACTAGAGCAGTGGTTCTCAACCTTCCTAATGCTGTGACCATCTTTAATACAGTTTCTCATGTGGTGGTGACCACCCCTCCAGCCATAAAATTATTATTTTTTTGGGGGGGGCATCACTGCTCTCTGGTGGTGGCAATAGGAGGCCCAGCCCCACTGCTGGAATTGAACCTCTGTCCCAGTGGGCCACAGTCTCGCGCACAACCACTACGCCACCGGGGCTCAGCCCCATAAAATTATTTTTGTTGTTATTTCATAACTGTAACTTTGCTACTGTTTTGTTTTTTTGGGCATCACTGCCCTCAGGTGGTGGGAGTAGGAGGCCCAGCCTTTGCTCCGTGGAGCTGGAATCGAACCTCCATCCCAGTGGTCGCAGTCCCGCGCACAACCACGACGCCACCGGAGCTTAGCCCATAACTTTGCTACTGTTATGTATGGGGCAACTCCTGTGAAAAGTTGTTTGACCCTCCCCCCCTCACCACCCCCGCAAAGGGGTTGTGACCCACAGGTTGAGAACTGCCGAACTAGAGGAAGGTTGTGTGTTTCATCGGTGCTGAACTTCACCCTGATTGGCTCGTCTCCCCTCATGGCCCTTCTGATGGAAAGGGGGTGGTGTTCTGATTACTGATGGGCTTTGGGTCTCCACTCTGCCCTCCCCTCATTCACATTGATATGATTTTATTTTGTTTTGTGTCTTTGATGCCTGATACCTGATCCCATCGACGCCTCCTGATCACACAGGCTGGTGTGCTTCTTCCATGTGGACTTTGTTGCTTTTCAGCTAGATGGACGCTTTCTTATCTTCAAGTCTTTAAGACCCTAGACGCTGTATCTTTTGATAGCCAGGCACCATCAGCTTTCTTCACCACATTTGCTTATGCACCCATCTGTCCTCAGTGATCGTGTCAGGAAGGTGAGCATCGCTGAGTGCCAGTTTAATAGAACAAAGTGTTCTTGCATTGAAGGAGAACTTGAGTGGAGGCCCAATGTCTGCTACCTTAATACTAAACCATCCATTTTAGATCACTTGTTATTTCTTTGTCCCTGGATTTGAACAACAACATTTTTAAGTGGCATATGTTTTCTTGATGCTTTTTCAGAGTTCTCCTTAGTACCCAGGAATCCGATCCTGTTTCCTGGCATGTTGCCGAATCTCGTGACTGTTCACAACAGCTCTTTGGGGTCTACAAACAACAGCACGGCTTATGAGCATGGCGAGAGCCCATCTGAATTCCTCTTGTTGTTGTTTCTCCGGGTTTTGGCTGAGAATTCCAGCAAATGTTGAATAAGTTTGGTGATATGGAGCTTTCTTGTCTGGAGGAAACCAAAAGGACCCCTCACTGCCATCAAATCCTTTCTGACTCACAGCTACCCTGGAGGGCAGGCTAGAAGTGCCCCCCTGAGCTTGCAAGGCTGTCACCTCTGCGGGATTAGACAGCCTCACCTTTCCCCCATGGGGCAGCTGCGGGCTCAGAATAGCTGACCTTCCGGTTAGCAGCCCCATATGGAGCCACTGTGTCACCAGGACTCCTGTCTGGAGGGATGCCTTCTGTTTTCCCTGTGAAGCGAGGCATTGACTGTTAGTTTTTCCCAGATGGCTTTTACTGTGTCCAGTGTCAACATTTTTTTTCTTTTGAAATCTGTCCTTATGTTCCTTATGGTGCCTTTGAGAATGGATGGAGTGCTCATGGTGCAGCGGGTTAAGCATGGGTCTGCTGGCCCCAAGGTCCATGGTTCAAACCCACCAGCTGCTCTGCAAGAGAGAGAGGGCAGTTTGCTCGGTACAGGTTTGGTCTGGGGACTCTGGGGGTGCAGGTCTCTTCCGTCTTACAGGATCCCTTAGAGACTCAACAGCAGGGGGTTTTTACAAAGGTGAGCTGAGAGTGGAACGTCCAAGAATCCAAGGTCTGACTTGTGGGAACTACATTTCTTCCTCAACCATTATTCAGTTCGAGGGACTCTTGGAGTGGGGCTCTCTCCTCTGCAGAGGGCCAGGGCCCTCGAAAAGCATGGGAGGTGACAGGCATATTGGGTCTGTGTTTTCCAGGCTCCTCTGCCATGTGGGGTCCCAGTGCCGTGAGTGGCCCAGAGGGAGGCTCGTTGTCCGTGCTGTGTCGTTATGATGCATCTTACAAGACCTACAGGAAGTGGTGGTGTCGAGGGGCTGCTTGGGGCAGCTGCCAAATCCTCGTGGAAACCACTGGCTCAGAGCAGGAGGCGAAGAAGGACCGAGTGTCCATCCAGGACAATCATACAAACTTCACGTTCACGGTGACCATGGAGAAGCTCAGGAAAGATGATGCAGATGTTTACTGGTGTGGGATTACGAGAACTGGAACTGACCCTGGAGTCAAGGTGGAAGTCTCCATTGACCCAGGTAAGACTGAGTGCCTGTGTGGATGTGTCATTCAGTGTCTGCTCAGTCCTCAGGTCCCCGAGGACTCTCTTCACAGACTGGACTATGGCCAGGCCAGAGGGTGGTCGAGTCCCCGCTGTCATTGAGCTCCACTTGGGGTTTGGACCACTGTGCAAGTTTGGGAAGGCTCTCACGGGTGGAATGAAGCCTTTCTGGCCATTTTTATTTTGGCACAGTTCAACTGTCATCCACAGAGAACAAGGCGAAGGTCCAAAGGGTCCCTTTTCCATGGAATCTAGACACTCCATGCCAAAGCTTCCCTGGGACAGCTGCTGCCCAGGTGTGGCTGCTCAGGTGTGGCTGCTCAGGTGTGGAGGTCTGGGCAGGGCTTCAATGCCTCTTCCCATCCTGCATGCCTTAACCAGTCTCAGGGGGAGGCAGAGGTCCATTCTTGTTGGGCTGCTGTGGTCTCATTCCCAGGTCTGGAGAGGCTCCCAGAGTCAATCAGTTGACCTTCTGGGTGCCTGAAACCCCACTGCCTGCGACCTATGCCCTATTCTCTTCCTAAGTTCTTCTAGAAGGTGAACAAACACTCCTGAGAAAGTCAGCTCAGGTCCCATTGCCTGGGCTGGAATAGATCTCTGTTGGGCTCTGCTTCTGCTGACCCTTGAACAGGCAGTGCGGGCCCTCCAGACACGTGGGGTTCCAGCCAACAGAACCTCAGACTCGCCTGCCCGTGTGAGACCTGCTGCCCCGGGTAGCGTGCAGCATGTGCCACATCTGTCTGTGAAGCAGTGGAGAGCCACAGCCAACTCAGTAACTTGCCCCACGCAGAGGCTGTTCTTCACATTACAGCTCTGTTAGCACCAGCTCTGACCTGGTGTAGGGCGTAGGTTTCTGGCCCTGTGTAAGCTGTCATTCTGCCTGTTAGGCAGGGTTCTTCTACAGCAGTGTTTCTCAACCTGGGGGTGGAACTATCCTTTCACAGGAGTTGCCCGATTCATAACAGTAGCAAAATTACAGTTATGAAGTAGCAATAAAAATAATTTTAGGGTTGGAAGGTCACCGCAACATGAGGAACTGTTAGGGTTGCAGCATTAGGAAGGTTGAAAACCACTGTTCTAGAGAAATAAAACTAGACACTTATGAATATAGATATGTAACTGTTTATGGAACAATATATATATATATATATATATATATATATATATATATACAGTTCCACAGAAGTTGAACTGAGTCCTCTGTATTATTATGTGGACTAATTGGCTGTTATATTCCTTCATGTTGTATATATGTATATGTATATCTAGATATCTATCCTTCAACTCATGAGGGCTGCTGGGTCCAACCAAGGTCAAGGAAGCAGACAGCTGAGTCTTCCCTCAGACAAGGCAGGCAGAGTCCGCCCACAGGCAGCAAACAGCAGAGCAGATCACCAGCAGTCAGAAGCTCAGGAGTTTAGGAAAGCAGGTCCAGATGGGATCTCGAACTCAAGCAATACAAGACCACAGGGTCCACTAGCTTCACGCTCAAGCGATGTATACACCAGCAGCGTGGCAAGGCAGGCCTCCAAGGAACCTCAAGCTCTAGCAACACAATCCATGGGTTGGCTGTCCCCCAGGTAGTATAACTCACAAGCTGAGGCAGAGAAATAGCGAAAGCAGCGCCATGTTGCCCCGATCACCAGAGAGCGAGAGAGAGAGAAGGGAGAGCCCTGCTGAGCCATTTATCTCCTTGCCCTCCGATCAAACTGCCACCTGATTAATCCCGCATGCTCCTATTGGCCAGGTTGGCACAATAAGCCAACCTATCACGTCGCCTTCTCCTGGCTGGATAAAGAGGAGAGGAGCACAGATGGGCTGCAGCATGGTCAGACGCAGTGGAAGGGTTTCAAATCCAAGAATACGCAAGCCACCCTTGATCTGAGACTTCCTGTAGCCCCTCTAGGCCTCCCGGGACCTGATCAAGGTCCATTCTGCACTTGCATTCAGCTCTGCCTGTTTCTGAAGCCTTTGAGATGCTCGGAAGATGGGGAGATTGGAGAGACCCAGTCTGCAGTCCCACTGCAGGCTCTTCCAGTCAGGGCACCCCCTTGTCCCCAGGCTCAGTGCCTGGTGCAGGGCTGGGCGGGGTTGAGGGAGAATGATGACACCTGCTCTGTATGCTAAGCATCAACCACAGTGCCAACCACCATCACGACTGCCATGATCACCACATCCACAGTGCCAACCACGGAAAGGACCAGTAAGACCAGCTCCAGCTCCAGTGTCAGGTAAGCCAGTTCAGATGTCGCCGTTCTTTGTGACCCACAGCTGTTCTGAGGCAGGAAACTATTGCCATGCCAGGTCTCTGTTGCAGCTAGGGCTCAGACCTTCCGGTTCTTTAAGTGTCCTTCTAGGCCCTGCAGACCCCTTGCCCGGAGCCCCGTGCAGCTGGTAGGTCTGTGGGTGAGTCCCTAGGGCCCTCCTCTGTCTCTCTGTCCCTCTGTGGGACCCAGGAGCGTCTCTTTCTTCAAGGACAGGCCCCTCCTGATGACATGTCAATCCTCACTGCTCAGAGGCATCCTAGCTGCACTTCTTCCCAGAGAGAGAGAGTGTTCATTCCATATTCCTTTCCAACACCCTCATTCTGAGGCGCCGCGTCTCTCTTCTCTGGTCTTTCTTGGTCTTTCTCTGGTCTTCTCTGGTCTTGGAGTGCCTGGAGATCTCCACTCTCCAACACGTCCACTGGGTCTTTTGCAGTAGCGACTTGCCCCATGCAATCCTCCCTCGGCTTTCCTGGCTGCTGCTTCCATGGGTCTCGAGGGCAGACCCACGCACGACACAAGGCCCCGGCAGCTTCCATCTTTCCCCTGTGTATCATGGTGCTGCCTGCGCGCGCGGTTTGGGTGCGAGAGTTTCCGCCGCCTTTCAAATTCAATCCACAGCTGAGGGCATGTCAAGGAGCTGCAGACCCGCTAGGCTTGCCGACACACTGGCCCGTGACCTGGTGGACGCGCGCCTCTCTGTGTCCCCTCTGGGAAGCCACTGGGAGTGGGGCTGTCCTCGGGTGGCAGAGGGAGGGTCCCGTGTGGGGGAGGCCCCTGAGGGGAGAGCGGGGTCCGAGTGCGGGGACATCCTCCTGCCCCTGTTTCCAGTGAGAAGACCCGGATGCTGATCATCATCCTGCCCAGCCTCTGCGCTGCGTTCCTGCTGCTGCTGGCCGTGGCCTCCCTTGTGGCGTGTCGGATGATGAAGCAGCAGAAGACGGGTGAGTGGCCAGTCGAGGTTGGTCGAGGCTGGGCTGGGTGGGACGGGGTGGGGATCATGGCTGGCTTTGTCATTAGGGCCCATCTGACCCAAGGGGTTCTCCGTGGGGTCTGCAAGGGGCACTGACCGCTGCCCCTGGGGGCCGGAGTTTGTGTGTGAGTCCCACGGGTTTGGGTACAAGCCTTCCGCTCAGCACGTTCTGTTTCCTGAGCTTGGAGCTTGGTGGTGGGGGCGCCAATGGTCTTAGGGAAGACGCCCAGTCCAGGGTGCGTGGCTGGCTGCTCCTCATCACCACATCCACTGGGTGCCATGGAGACCCTGAGTCAATATGAGGAAGGGCCGTGCTCTCTGGATCCCCCCCCCCCACACACACACAGGTGAACAGGTACAGATGCATGTACAGTGACACACGTGTACACACAGATGCCTGTACACAAATCCGTGTCTATGCACATGCATGCCTAACTGTGTGCGCACACATACATGTGAGCACATGTGCAAGTTCACAAAACACATTCACAGACACGTGCAAGGACCCCGCTTTGCACCTAAGACCATGGCCACCTCTGCCGCCAACAGCTGAAACCCGAATTGTGTGTGTGCACACGGGAGCACTCACAGGGAGTAACACACACATGCGTGCACACACACACGCACACACACACACACATGTGCCCGCACACACTCTGCTTTGAACTGGATCAGAAAGGTTGGCGGTGGACCTGCTGATGTTCCTCCTCTGCCCCCAGCCCTGCCCCAGACCTGTCCCCTTGCTGTCTGAACTTGTCAGCCGGCGGCCAGCCCTGAGCCTGCCCTCTGAGGTCGTGACATAGGGCCTCAGCCCAACCCCTCTTCTGTCTGGTTTTACTTCCACATTTGCACAAGCTCTCCCCATCCCCCTCTTGTGTGCCACCAGCCCACTAGGAACTAAGCTCTCCTGGGGCAGGGATGGGGGGGGCGGTGAGGAGGGTGGGCTGACTCTTCCCTCCTACCTCGTGTCCTCCCAAAGAACATGCCCATGACTCCAAGCTCTGGGTCCTTCCTGTGCCTCTGAACCCGAGAAACTGAAAACCAGGGAAAACCCAGGGCGCTTCTTGGTTGGCCCCAGAACAGTGGGGGTGGGGGGTAGGTGGGCAGGGGACAGGGAAAGGGCCAAAGGGCCAAGGAAATACTGGAAGGAGCAACAAGTACTGAGGAGGCCAGGGAGGAAGCCGGTGCTGAGTGGGGACAGGGTTGGCAGGGAGGTGGCGGCATCGCGGGCAGCGCTTGGGGCAGAAGACTGCGCTCCTGTGGAAGGTGATTCAACCCTGAGGAGGAGGGGTGCTGGCACGGCTCTGTGGTATGGGGAGCAGGTGGGGTGAGGGCTCTGAGGAGCCCAGAGAGGGCAGGACCTCGGAGTAGGGTGTGCAACCAGGGGCCCAGTCTCCGTGAGCCGCTTCCACCTGGTCCTTGTGCAGCTCGCTCCCCGGACTGGGGTCCCCCAGGGCCGGGATGGGCTTTCTCATGCCGGCTGTGTTTGTCTTCCAGCTGCCAGGACATCCTTAGAAGAGGTAAGAGACTGCTAAGCTGATTCTTCCACAGCTTCCCTCACACCTGTTTCCGGGGCATGAAAAGGTCCCAGCGGGGCCAGAACATGTATACTGGTCCAGATAAGAGCTCGCCACACAGAGAGTCCAGGACAGATAAACCCTTCAGGACCAATCATGAGATACCAGGAGGGGAAGAGGAAGGTGGGGGGAGACAGGGCGAACCCGAGCACAAGGATTGATATATAATACCCCTCTCCCCAGCTCCCTGTGGAACGCACAACAGAAAAGTGGGTGAAGGGAGACAGCAGTCCGTGCCAGACATGAAAAAAAAATCAAGGTTTCATGAGGGAGGGAGGGATAAAAAAGAGAGAGGCGCTGATACTAAGGGCTCAAGTAGAAAGCAAATGACGATGGCAGCAAATGTGCAAAGGTGCTTGACACAGCGGAGGGATGTATGGATTGTGATGAGCGCTGTAAGAGCCCCCAGTCAAATGATTAATTAAAAAAAAAAAGGTTTTTTCAAGGCGGAAAAAAAGAAAGGTCCCTATCATGAGCCCCAGCTCTCTGGTCTCCATATTGGGCAGGCCCTGCTTGGAGCAGGCAGGAGGGCTTCCTGACTGGGGGTGGGCTGGGGACTGCGAGAGAGGGGGTCCTAGGGGTGCAGAGAGCGCAGAGGAAGGCCCAGCACCCACCCCCTTTTTCTCCTTCCCTTCTCCCTGGCACTCCAGACCCAGGAAGATGATGTCTGCTATGCAAACCTGGCCCAGCACCACAAGGGCTCCTCCCGCCCCTCCCGGAAACAAAGCACTTCTGTCAAGTCTGTGGCTTCTGCGCAAGAGGTGGAGGTGGATTACGTCACCATGGTGGGCACTCAGTGGCAGACACCCCGCTGAGGGCCCAGACAGGGGTCCTCCCTGGGGGCTTGGAAGTATCTGCACAGCTGGTCTCAGCAATGGGGACTTGGGGGCCTGTCAGATGAGGGCTAGGCTGCCCCCAAAGCTGAGGGTGGGGGGGAGACTGGTGATGGCTGAGGCTCAGGGCATTTGGTTGAGAGGAGGGCTGGGGGTTGGGGGTCAGCCTGTCCCTCTGGTGCTTCCCTGGGCAGCGGGCCAACCTCTCCGACCCGATGTGATCTCCGTCGCAGGGCCCCTTCCCCAAGGAGGACGCTTGCTACGTGTTTCTGTCCATGAACACCTCCACCTCGGACCAGGAGCTGATCTACGGCAACCTGAGCCCCCTGGAGGCCCCCAGTCCCTCGGGGGGCCGCGAGGCGCCCACGGAATACAGCACCATCAAGAAGGCTTAGCGGCTGCTGTGGGGCTCCCTCTGGGGCCTCACCGGATCCTCCCCAGGGCTGGCCCCTTCTTGCCTTGACTGCCCGCTGCCCCCAGTCCCCTCACCAGGACCACAGGGTGACTGTGCCCTTTGCCTGATCCAGCCAGCGCCACCCCCAGCTCGGTCACTGAAGAGCTTTGGGAGCCAGACAGGAATCTCTCTCCCCCCACCCTGCTTGGGAGGGGGCTGGAAGGGTGGCCTGGCTGCCTTGAACATGAGGAATATGATGGTGATGATGTTGAGAGATAGCCTTTATGAACGGTTTATCACATCTATGTAGTGGACTATGTAATCCCCCTCCCCCAAGACAACGGCTTCTGTGAATGTATTTTTTTAAAATAATTTTATTGGGGAATGTATTTTTTTTAATTTTTAAAAATTGTTTTATTGGGGGCTCATACAGCTCTTATCACAATCCATCCATCCATCCATCGTGTCAAGCACATTTGTACACTTGTTGCCATCATCATTCTCAAAACATTTGTTTTCTACTTGATCCCCTCCTCATTTTTCCTCTCCCTCCCTACCCCCCTCCTTCATGAACCCTTGCTAACTTATAAATTATTACTATTTTGTCATGTCTTACACTGTCTGACGTCTCCCTTCACCCACTTTTCTGTCGTCTGTCCCCCAAGGAGGAGGTTATATGTAGATCATTGTAACTGGTTCCCCCTTTCTACCCCACCTTGCCTCTACCCTCCCGGTATCTCCACTCTCACCGCTGGTCCTGAAGGGATCATCTGTCCTGGGTTCCTTGTGTTTCCAGCGCCTATCTGTCCCAGTGTACATCCTCTGGTCTAGCCGGATTTGTAAGGTAGAGTTGGGATCATGATAGTGGGGGTGGGGGAGGAAGCATTGAAGAATCAGAGGAAAACTGTATGTTTCATCAGTGCTACACAGACCCTGGCTGACTCTTCTCCTCCCTGCGACCCTTCTGTCAGGGGGTGTCCAGTTGCTCACAGAAGGGCTTTGGGTCCCCACTCTGCACACCCTCTCCTTCACAATGAGGCGATTTTTTCCCCTTTGGTGCCTGATACCTGATGAAGCTAGCACAAGGACCCTGAGGTGGGAGAACTGGTCTGGATTATCAAGGTGGGCTCTGAACAGACCCACAAAGGGGGTGGGGGTGGGTGAGAAGGTCAGACGCAGAGAAACGGATGTGAGAATGCCAGCAGAGACTGCAGGTGGGGGGTGGGGCAGGGGGATGCCGCCAGAAGCCAACAACCAGGATGGATTATCCCCCCGGAGAGCTTCAGAAAGCACCGGCCCCGCCCAGACCAATGCCTTTCGGGCGTCCGGTGTCCAGAACGGTAAGAGAATAAATGCGTGTTGTTCCATGACTAGGCCTTTGCGGTGATCTGCTGACAGCCCGTGCCCACAGCTCCTCTAACTCAGGCAGCTGTCCAACGACCTCCCTGCCCGCCTGTCTGACAGCTGGGGGACAGGGGACGGGGGTAGGGGGTGCGTGAGGGGTGTGAGAACCAGAGGGATCTGTGACTCTGAGCAAGTTTTCACTCCAGCAAGTGGATGGAATTTGAAAATTTGAATCTGAACATTAGCGTGTCAGAATCTGAAGTCTGGGGCCTTAACCTTCACAGTGTCAGGACTCTGTGTGTGTGTGTGTGTGTGTGTGTTTGTGTTGCATGTGGTGTGTATGTGTGTGGTGCATGTGTTGTGTGTGGTGCGCATATATGGTTGTGTGTGTATGTGGTATGTATATATGGTGTGTGTTGTGTGTATGTGTGTTGTGTGTGAAGTGACCAGATTTTAAGTGGGACACCATTGACTGGGGGTGGGGGTGGGGTTCTTGATTGAAAATTTGGTCTATATGGAGCAACAAAAATTTTCATAGAATGCAAAAATAGTATTGCAATATATTTATTTTAATTTTAAAATGCCACGGGATGTTGCTAAATTGCTAAAAAGTGGGACATCTGATCATCTTAGTGTATATGTATGTGTGATGTGTGTATATTGTGTGTGTGCTGTATATGTGGTGTGCATATATGATGTGTGTGGTGTGTGTATGTGTAAATGTGTGTTGTGTACATGTTCTCTGTTGTGTGTATATGTGATGTGTATATATGGTGTGTATATGTATGATGTGTGTATATGGTGTGTGTGGTGTATGTATGTGGTGTGTATATATTCTGTGTTGTGTATGTGTTGTGTGTGGTGTATGTATGTGTGATGTGTGTATATGGTGTGTGTTATGTGTGTATGTGGTGTGAATATGGTGTGTGTATGTGTATATGTGTGATGTGTGTATATGTTGTGTGTTGTGTGTGTATATATGGTGTGTGTGGTATGTTGTATGTATATATTGTGTGTATATGTTATGTGTTGTGTGTATATGTGGTGTGCATATATGGTATTTGTGTGGTGTGTGTATTAGTGTGTATGTGGTGTGTATATATGGTGTGTGTTGTGTGTATGTGGTGTGTATATATGGTGTGTGTTGTGCATATATGGTGTGTGTGTGTGGTGTGCATATATGGTGTGTGCGTGGTGTGTGTTATGTGGTGTGTATATATGGTATGTGTATGTGGTGTGCATAGATGGTGTGTCTGGTGTATGTGTGTGTGTTGTGTGTATATATGGTGTGCATGTGTTGTATGTATATATGGTGTGTGTTGTGTGTATGTGGTGTGCATATATGGTGTGTGTGTGGTGTATATGTATGTGCATGTGGTGTGTGTGCATGTGGGTGCACTGACAGATGCAAGCCTGTTGCCTTTGTTTCCAGGCTCTGGAACACTGTCCAGGAACCATCCTGAATCCCATCCCATCTCCTCGTCTCTGCGGCTTGCTCTCTAGTCCGAGGACCCTAGAATCCATTCTCCTGAATTCCACTATGGCTGCTTGAGTGACCCCTGAGCAACACAGCCCCATGCTTTGGGCATAACCTTCTGGGGGGCCGGGGCGGTTCCTTCTTGGCCCAAGAGGGCCGTGTGGCTCCATGGATCCCTGCCGCCCCTTCAGCCTGACCTCTGGCTTCTCTCCCTCTGCTCCATCACACCAGCTTTTCTCCTGGAAGGGGAGACTTCTCAGGGACTTGGCCCTTGCTGCTACTTCTTTGTAGAATGTTCTTACTGGAGAGCTATGAAAAGTCCATTTTTCTGTCATCTCAGCTTCCCCATCCCTTGCAGAAAGTCCCTGTCTGATCCCCCTGAGGAAAGGGCCCTCTAGTGACTGCCACATCCCAGCTGGGACCCCGCTTCTCCCTGTCATGTGGCCCCGTGCTGCGTCCTTCATGGTAATGGGTTCTCTTGTGAATTCAGTGTCCACTGTGTGTTTGTTCTGGACCCTCTCCATCAGGCTGCAAGCTGCCTGTTAGCTTAGTGCCCAGTGGGTTCTCCAGTAACTACTGATTGAAGGATCAAATGAATGAAATAATGAACGAGTGCATGCATGGATGGTGGCCAGGAGGCTCAGATGTAGAGATGCCGGACAAAATCATGGGAGCAGAAGGATCTAGCTGCTTCCCCTGTGCTAGGAATCCTGGGTCCACGGATCCAAGGGATTCTAAGATGGGGCATGAAGTGGAGAGATGACTCCCTCCTGGCCATCAGGGGAGAAGGGAGGACCCATGCTTTCTTCCAGACTTGGGGCAAAGATCTGTTACTTGACGTTGCTCTAGGTTACTGGGACTGGGATGAAGTGTCAGGAAAAAATACCAAGACTTGGAATGAGTGTCCTGCCAAGTTAAGGACCACAGGCCTCATGATTCACAGGCAAGAGGCCCTGCAGCTTCATGTGCCACCAATGTGTTTCCTGGGCCAGTATCCATGTGTTCAGTCCCGCAGTGGTGCGAGAGGCGTGAAGGTGTCACCTACTGGTCGGTGGTTCAAACCCCACCAGAGGTGCACTGGAAGAAAGGCTCGGTGATTCACTTCTGAAAGGACGGTAGCTCAGAAACCTCCCTGGAAGGGCTCTCCTCTGTAACATGCTGGGCAACCATGAGCCAGAATCAACCCAGCAACAATGTTTTTTTTTATTTTGGACTTTGAATCACTACATCCTGGGATTTTTTTTAGCTCCTCCCTGCTCTGGACACCGCCAGGGGAGGTGTCATCGGCAGATGGACACCCCCGAATGCTGCTGCTGCTCCCCATGGCCTCAGAGGCGATGCTAAAAACAACCACGTTTCTATCCAGGGGGAGTTTGCAGAGCCAGGACTGGCCATGTAAACGGGTCAGGTCAGAGAGATGCTACTTTTGACTCAGGCTATTTGAAGACTCACAGCTAGAGGTGGCTGCAGAGGGATCTTTTCGTGTGTGTGTGTGTGTGTGTGTGTGTGAGCATCACTACCCCCTGGTGGGAGCGGGAGGCCCAGCCTTGCTCCTGGAGAGCAGCTGCTGGATATGAACCGCCAACCCTCTGGACCGCCGTCCCGCACTCAACCACTGCGCCACTGGGCTCAGCCCTGAGGGATCTTTTCATGGAAAGGCTTCAAGCAGAGAAAAACTAGAGTGAGCCAACTGTAGGTTCCAGTCAGAACCTACAACCTCAGGTCATTGCTGTGCTGACCCCTGTGTGTAAGACGGTTTATGTCAGATTTGTAGCAGCCAGCATCCAGTGGAATCTGTTAATGTGTGCTTGCTTTGGATAGTTGTGGTAGTTACAATAATCTCGCGTCAACTTGAGAATCTTAAGAGAGACGGGGTAATTTATAATTTAACAAGGGGTCATGAGAGTGGGGAGGGGGAGGAAGGAAAAAAAGAAGAGCTGATACCCTGGGCTCAGATAGTAAATGTTTAGAAAATAGAGATGGCAGCCTATGTACCGATATGCTTGATACAATTGATGTATGTATGGATTGTTATGAGATCTTTAAGGGCCCCGATAAAGTGATCTTAAAAAAAAAAAGGAGTGAAGAGGTGAAGTCTATCCTTGTCAATCAGGTCACAGCCTGGTGATGTCTTCTTGTGGGGGCACGGCCTTCGCATGAGGATGCTGGGAACTTCCTGTCTTTCTCCCTGGATGCGGGCCACACACTGCTTCACCTTCCTATCGGCAAGTCACATGGAGACGCGCTGAGGGCAGGCAGAGCCCTGGAGAGGTTCCCATTGCCTTGGAACCACAAGACTTTCCACCCACTGGCCTGTGATCTTCCTGCATTCAGTCTTGCTGTGAGTGGCTCAGTGAGTCTGAATATTATGGACTAATGTCAGACTTATGGGCTCATATCAGACTTGTGGACTGGGTTAGGCTGTTTTCTTAATATGCAATGACTCTTCGCTATAAAGCTCTCTTACACACGTATGAGTGTGTCAATGAGTTTGTTTCTCTAGTCAACCCGACTGACACAACTGTACAACAAAGCCAGGCAACCATCAAATCAACCAAGCAATCAGTAGCCATTGAGTTTATTCTGACTCCTGATAAACCCGTGCATTACGGAGCAGAAAAGCCTCAGGGGGTTTCCTTGACTGTTGACTATAGGACCTTTAGTTCATGGTACTACTGGGGAGTCTAAGTTGCCCATTGTGCCTTTAGGGACCTTATGTGGGATCATAAGGAGTTTATTGTCTTCCCCCCCACCCCCCGGTAATATTTACCACCATCGAGTCTAGTGAGGATTACAACCAAGAAACTTTGGATGTGAATCTAGAAAGACAGGGGAGACTAGAACTCAACTCAGGTTGGCTTGACTAGAGGAGCCGGTTGCTTCTGCCTTTATCTGGACGGTGGGTGAGGTTTGGAAATGGAATGTTCTGGTTGAGCTGGGGAAAGTCTGATCCACACAGATCACTTTTAACCATCTCAGTCAAGCTTTTGAAAATGGTGTCTAGGAGAGAGGGATATTGCTGATGATTAAAAAGAAATCAACTTGGGCTGAGCCCTGGTGGCGTAAGTGGTTGAGTGCGGGACTGTGGCCCGCAGGCTTGGCGGTTCAAGCGGCACTGGGTAGTGCCCATGACC
Source organism: Nesogale talazaci (assembly GCA_004026705.1). Classification (NCBI taxonomy): domain Eukaryota; kingdom Metazoa; phylum Chordata; class Mammalia; order Afrosoricida; family Tenrecidae; genus Nesogale; species Nesogale talazaci. The sequence goes on from PVJH01028323.1 coordinate 18,170, forward strand.
AGCAGAGGCAGTGACGCCCCCCCCCCCAACCTCCCACAAAAAAAATCACCTTATTGGTGGCTCATGCAATTCTTATCACAGTCCATCTATTGTGTTGAGTACATTTAAACATTTGTTTCTGTCATCATTTTCATTCTCCTTCAGCCCTTTGTATCAGCTTCTCATACCTCCCTTCCTTCCCCAGGAGATGATGTTTTTACCCCAAATCTGGCCACAGGGGCAGCCCCACCCTGCCCTACAGGGTCACAATGAGTCAGCCTTGACCTGATGGCGATGGCGTTGTCTTTGTTTTTTGACTGATGACTGGCTGAAAACAGATGATCCCGTGTCCTGAGAAGTAAGAGGCTGCAGGGGTATTTGTGAAACGAGTCCAGTCAGTTTCACAGCTGAACAGCTCCAACTCCCAACTGGTGGTCCTGGCTATTGGTTACCATCACAGACTCAACCTCTCACTCAATCGGTGGGAGACCAGGGTTCGGTTTCCAGGCAATGAATGACCTTATGAACAGCCATGGCCCATCTGTCAGTGGCGTATTGTGCGTTGCTATGGTAGTGAACAAGTGTCAGCAGCGCTTTCAGACTCAGGTGAAAACCACCCGATGAGATTCCTGTGGGTCACAGTGGTCAGATCTGAAACCTATCATGGGCATATGGAGGACTGAGTGGCCTTGGGCTCCATGGAGTGTGGGGTTCCCCTTGACTCAGGCCAAATGACAGTGGCTACTGACAGCACTAGTGTCTAGAAGGTAATGGGGGAAGTGGGCAGGGGTGGGGGAAGGGAAGCCAGCACCTGCAGTTGGTTGGAGGGGAAGTTGTTTCCTAATGTTTGCAGAGCTGTATCTGAGCACCGGTCTCAGCCCTCTCCCAGAGAGAGTTCAGCTGGGCTTCTCGGGTCTGAGTGAAGATGGCATTGACCATTCTGCTCTAAGGCTTCCAGGAAGGCACTCTGCTAGAACAAGCTCCAGGATATTTAAACACTCCGGCCCGATGGAGTGACTAATAATTTATAACTCATCTAAAGCCACTGGGCTTTCCCTCCTTTGGTTTTTTGAATTATTCAGATTTATAAGAACGGCAGGGCTCGAACTCGCCTTTTAGAGAACTGGGTGAGTTGTGTTGACTTCTAGAAGCCAGAGCATTTTGGATGGTCAGAGGAAGGAGGGGACAAGTACTGGTCTGTTAACTCCCAAATTACATGATGCAGAAAGATGTGTGGCAGAAAGACTATTTTTTTGCATGGAGAAATTGTGATAAGAGTTATACCAAACCCTAATAAAATTTTTTAAAAGCTATCTTTGCTTATACAGCTTGAGAGAGAGAGAGAGAGAGAGAGAGAGAGAGAGAGAGAGAGAGAGAGAGAGAGAGCTTGTCTTAGATTAGGTGTCCAAGAGCAGCAAAGCCAGTAAAAGATGGGCTTCAAGAAACTGGATCACGTAATTGTAGAAATGGGCAAGTTCCAAGTCTGGGGTTCAGATGTCAGACTGGAGGTGTCTGATTCTGGTACCCCCAGGGTCTGATAAAGCCCTCCCCGCCCCAGACAGGTCCGATGATAGACTCCGGGCTGCAGAGGTGAACGAATCTCAGGTCTGCAGGTCACACGACAGACTCCTGGAAACTCCTAGAATCGGCAGGCAGGCAGGCAGGCAGTAGGTTGCTGACTCACGTTCAAAGAACTAGAAGTTGACGAGCCAGATGCAGAATGCAAACCCATCAAAAAGCCAGCGAGCTTTTCTACAGTGTCCACTTGCACTGGATGCAAGCCCTACCCTCAGTGTGATATCACAGAGGGTTACTAGTTCTCTTCTGTCAAATCTGACCTAGCCAGGTTGACACAAACAATAATCACAGAGTTCCAAACTGCTTAGGTTGGGGAAGGGCCCAACTGCCAGGCTCCATTTGTTTCAGCTACCAACCATTCTTTTTCCAATTGAGAGGGACAGGTACGGGGGCTGGCCTTCCCCCTTCCTTAGTACGTGTGTTCCTTGGCATCCCTGGCCGGCAGAATGGCTAAGCATTCATCAACTGTTACGGACTGAATTCCATTTCCCCAGAAAACGTGTTGTAAATCCGAGCTTCTGTAGAGGTGGCTTTAATCCCACTCGGGAGTGGGTTTAAAATAAAAGAGTTCCCCAATAAAATGATTTTTAAAAAAGAAAGAAAGAGGGCTGAGTCCCGGTGGCGTCGTGGTTGTGCGCGGGACTGCGGCCCACTGGGACGGAGGTTCAATTCCAGCAGTGGGGCTGGGCCTCCTACTCCCACCACCGGAGAGCAGTGATGCCCCCCCCCAAAAAAAAAAAAAAAGAAAGAAAGAAAGAAAGAAAGAAAAGGGGGCTGAGCCCCGGTGGCATAGTGGTTGTGCGCGGGACTGCGGCCCACTGGGATGGAGGTTCAATTCCAGCTCCACAGGAGCAAAGGCTGGGCCTCCCACTCCCACCACCAGAGGGCAGTGATGCCCCTCCCAAAAAAAAGTTTAAAAAAAAGGAGGGGGAAAGAGGAGCTTATACCAGGGGCTCAAGTAGAAAATATTTGGAAATGAATATGGCAACATGTGTACAAACATGCTTGAGACAAGTGATGTATGGAATGTTGTAAGTGCTGTAAGGGGCCCCAATAAAATCATTGAAGAAAAAAAAAGAATTGAGGCAAAAATCAGTATAGAGTGTTTCTTTTTTTGGGGGGCATCACTGCTCTCTGGCGGTGGGAGTAGGAGGCCCAGCCCCACTGCTGGAATTGAACCTCCGTCCCAGTGGGCCGCAGTCCCGCGCACAACCACTACGCCACCGGGGCTCAGCCCTAGAGTGTTTCTTAAATCACTCTCTTTTTTGGCATATAGAAGAGATGAAACAAACAGGCAAAAGAAGCAGAGATGGCGGAAGAGAGATGCCAAGCCACATGAAGATTGTCCAGAAGTAGAAGCTCTGGGAGTCCAGACACTTCTTCCAGAGCCCACAAGAAAGAACACCTGCTGAAGAGGTGGGGCCCTGAATTCTAGCTTCCTCAACTGAGAAAAGTCTGCTGGCTACACCTCTTCCCAGGGGATATTTCTGCTGTGGCAGCACTAGATCAGAAAGGCAGCTCTTCTCCAATGGGAACCAGCCTGGAGCCACCCTTTGAAGACAACTTTGGAGAGGTCCTTTAGAAAAGCCTCAACCTCGAAAATCCTCTTGAGCAGTTAGACTCTGGCTACACTGGGTCTCCATTAGCCAGGCTCACCCAGACGGCTCACCTGCCAGCTGATGAACGGACAGTGTCAACAGGGGAAAGGTTGGCCAAGAGGAGTGCTCCTAGAAATAGTGCTGTGAACGCTACGAAACTGACACGGGATGCTTTGGAAAGACTCCACGAAAGCATGTCATGAAGAGAAAAACTGCTGTCACATTAAGAGTGGGTGAGACAGCTCGATGAATCATCCGTAATGGGACTGCACTCTTACCCAATGTAATCGGGGTGGATAATTGCTCAGTTCATTGAAAAATTGGTTAAGAATCATAAAAACTCTTGAAGCATTTTCTTGTGACTCAAAATATCTGTTGAGTAATTTGCTTATATATATATTTTTTTTGGGGGGGGAAGGGCATCACTGTCCTCTTGTGGGAGTGGGAGGCCCAGCCTTGCTCCTGGAGAGCTGCTGCTAGATTTGAACCGCCAAGCCAGTGGGCCGCAGTCCTGCACTCAACCACCACCCCACCGGGGCTCAGCCCTATAATTTGCTAATATTATTTTGTTTTTGCTTTTTTTGGGGGGGCATCACTGCCCTCTGGTGGTGGGAGTAGGAGGCCCAGCCTTTGCTCCTGTGGAGCTGGAATTGAACCTCCATCCCAGTGGGCCGCAGTCCTGCGCACAACCACTACGCCACCGGGGCTCAGCCCAATTTGCTAATATTTTTATGTGGACCAAAGACTCTTCTCCTTCCTGGGTCTGCTGAAAGGGGGATTCATTGCCTTCTCTGCACACACTTCCTCATCTACAAACTCTTAGAATTAGTTCTGGTTTCTTTAAGGTAAGACCAAGAAATTCTGAACATTTATGAGGCAATCTGATTGCAAAACCCTTCTCTGTGTGTATGATTTTCCTCGTACTCTCTGACAGTTTTCTCGCCCACTCTCAATTGGACAGTAATTGGGGGTGGAGGGGGGAAGTACACACTAACATGGAGTTTTTCCAAAACCCTTGATGTCATTTTTGTAGAAATCATAGTCCTACTTCCACTTATACTCTGAGTCAATAGTCTTCCTGTTGATACGCTTCGTTGATGAGCTGATGGATGAATTAAGTAGGTTACCTCATGCCAGTTAGCATGCACACCAAGTTTGGGTGAAGACAGGGCTGACTCTTGTCTGAAACTGGAGAAGGGACCAGACTTTCTAAAGGACTTACCAGCTGCGAGCTCTCCATGTGTTCAGGAAGCTTTATGGAGATTGAAGTGTTTCTACTTGAGCGAGTCAACTGATTTCGTGAGGGATTGAATTGCTTTTTTTTTTTTCTACTGGGTCATCTGCTATCGTGATCATTATCTCTCTGCTACCTCCCACAAGGTTGAAGTGGTCAACGACTTCCTCTTGTTCAAACCCACCACCAGTGCTCATGGAAGCAGCAGCCGTCTCGAGAGCCAAAGATGAGCTGCGGAAGGTCCAGCTGCTGCACGGGAACTCTTCAGAGTATCGGAGAACAAGGGTGTGACTTTGAGGGCTCAGGCGGGCCTGACTCAAGCCGGGGTCTTCCCTGTGGCCTCACCACTGTGAATCAGTATTGCCCCCAAGGCAGCAAATTCGGTTCTGATGTTTTAATCTGAACAACAGCAACCGCAAACACACAACATTAAAAACAATTTAAAAGATGGTGAGAGTTTCTTTCTTTTTTTTGGGGGGGGGGGCATCACTGTTCTCCGGTGGTGGGAGGAGGAGGCCCAGCCCCACTGCTGGAATCGAACCTCCGTCCCAGTGGGCCGCAGTCCCGCGCACAACCACGACGCCACCGGGGCTCAGCCCGAGAGTTTCTTTACCAGAGGAGCAAAGGGTAGCCGGCCACGGCATCAACCACACCGCCCCATATCTGTCCTCTGGACACTGGAAACAGTCACAAAGTTTAGGCTGTGTCCCCAAACATATTTGGGCCTATTGCTTACTTTTCAACACACACACACACACACACACACACACACACACAGCCCTCAACACCTGCTGGCAATGAGCAACTTTGGTACCATAATCCAGAATAAGGTGCCAATCTGTGTTTGCAACCTTAGTGGTTACATGTTGGGCAGTGAATGGAAAAGCCAGGAGTTCGAAACCACCAGCCCAGCTGAGGGGCCAAGAGCAGGTTTTACACCCGTAAAGAGTTCCCGTCTCGAAAACCCACCAGAGCAGTTTGGATAAGGCAGACTGAAGGAGAATTGATACGTCTGAGTCAGGGCGCTGAGGAAAAATGTTGAAAATACCATGGGCTGCCCAAACAACAAAGGATCTGGTTTGGGAAGATGTATGACCAGAGGGCTCTTTAGAGGCAAGGATGGTGAGGCTGCTGTCAGGAGAGGCCTGTTTCTGCAGAAGGTCCTCATGCTTGCTCAAGGGGAGGGGCAGAGAAAAGGGGAAGGCCCTGCACCAGACGGATAGGCTCAGTGTTTGCAACAGTGGGCTCAAATGTAAAACTCATGGTGAGGATGGCGCACAGCGCTTGTCCCGAACCAGCTTCTGGCCACCTCCCAACAGCCATGGGGGTGTGAGGAGTCGGCAGAATCAGACACCTGGTGGTGAGTCCGATCCTGGATTGTTCTAGTACCTTGCGGGGGCGGTGTGGCCCACTTTGTGAAATCTTGGCTTAGATGGTGCACCCATTTCAAAACTTCCCGCGGCCTTCGCAAGACTGCCACAAAAGCAGAAGGCCTGAAGCTCAGACACCCTGTCTCCTGGCGTTGAAACACCTGCTGTCTGGTGGGGAGGAGGGGGAGAGGGTGGTTGAAGAAGATAAAGTCTGTGGAGAGATAAAGCCCTTCAGGAGGGTCCATCATCTATCAATCATCTCTCTATCACCCCTCTATATCTATCTATCTATCTATCTATCTATCTATCTATCTATCTATCTATCTATCATCTATCTATCATCTATCAATAATCTGTTTATCATCTATCTACCTATCACCTTTATCTATCTATCTATCTACCTATCCATCTATCAATAACCTATCATCTATCTACCTATCACCTCTATCTATCTATCTATCTATCTGTCTATCTATCTATCTATCTATCAATAACCTATCATCTATCTACCTATCACCTCTATCTATCTATCTATATCTACCTATCTATCATCTATCTATCTAGCACCTATCTATCTATCTATCAATCTTTATGTGTAGAAACCCCACTGTTTTTTTTTTTTTTGTCAAAACCCTATACAAAAACCATAAATAGCTCCTGTACGCAGTCTCTCCATGAACAGACCACCGGGCCTCTGTGAATGTACTGTTTCCACAGCAGCCTTTTGCGCTGTTCAGGAGGTGTTTTATGTTCCACTCGATGCCAGCACGTCTCAGTCTGTGGGTCCCTAGGGAAAGCCTGGTCTTTCTCCTGGGAGCTGGCTGCTGGTTTCCAACTGCCGACCTTGTGATTAGCAGCCCAGCTGGTAGCCACCAGGCCACCAGGGCTCCTCCTCTTACAGTGCAGCAGGATGCAGTAACAGAAGTGAGTGGAGAGAGATTTCACGAGGGAGATTCCTAAACCAGGGCAGTCTCTGGGGCATAACTGAGCCTCCTGCCCTTCTGTTATGATCCTGGGGTTGGGCTTTGATGGAGGTGAATCCTCAGGTGATAATGATGCCAGCTTGCTTGCCTCCTGAGGCCCAATTAAGGGTGACTCATTGCCTTTGGCCACCTTGAGGTCTGTATCTGAATAGCTCCTGGCAGAGCTATTCAAGCACTGCTTTGAATCTGTTTTGTGAATGATGGGTTTTGCTTCAGAGATTATTGTTGGGGCGGGGGTGGGGGGTGGGGGGGAGCCTGTGGTCAGGGCCTGTCTAGCACAGGGAGATGCCTGTACTGGGTAAAGTGGAGGGGCAGGGAAATGAGGAAGAACCTCAACTAGACGGATGAACCCAGAGGCTGCAACAATGGGCTTAAACAGGCGAGCAATGGTGAAGACGGGACAGTTTTGTTCTGTTGTGCATGGAATTGTTGAGCCGGAAGCATCCGGACCCCACACACAATGGGAGGAGGCGCTGCCTCCCCCATGATCAGCTGTGGCTCGGACCCTTGTGGACCACAGGGTTCTCCCGGGTTGACTCTCAGAGGACTTTGCCAGGTCTCTCTGCCTGCTCTTCGTCTGGGAGCCTCACGGGAACCTGCGCAGGGGCACAGCACCACACAGACACCCAGGGGTGATGGGTAGTGACCATGCCCGAGGCCCACTGGCCAGAAATCACACCGGGCTCTCCTGGAAGAAAATCATGACTGTGAAATCTCTGGCTGAGGGGCCCTGTGGCCACATCCCATTTTGCAGGGGGAGCAAATTGATCCTAAAAGCCATGGAGTGGATCCCCAAGGTCAAGCCCCCAAGTCCTGCCCCCACCCTCCAGGACGTCTGACTACGGACCCTGCACACGCCCCTCCGCCAGTCACCCGATACCTCCTTCCCGGAGACCTAGGATCCACAGAGATGGGGGCACTTGGATGTCATGTCCAAAGTACTGTGGCGGTCATGGACTCCCGTGTCAACTTCATGACTGGAATGTAGGGGTGGAGTCTAGCCTGTCAAGCTGGAGGTAGCCAATGAGACCTCTGTGTGTGCATGTTTTTCCCTGAGAATTCTGGGAAGTCTCGCGATATTTCCCTTGTGGAGATGAGAGACCACCTCCCCAGTTGTTGGGAGTCGCTCGACTGTCAAGACAAGATGGCAGCATGCGAGGAACTGGAGGAGCCAGAGGAGAAGCCACATGGCCTCACCCTGATGGAACCAGACCTCTGAAGCCGGAAGTGCCACAGAGAGACCCCTGCCAGTGCTGAGAGGCTCCCACTGCCAATGGATACCACTGATGGACCCGAGCCCTGGAAATGAGGAGCCATGAGGGGACCCCTGCCAGAGCTGGGATGCTTCTTCTGCCGCTGAACGCACAAGACTCTGCACCCACCGGCCTGTGATTGTCCTGGTGTTAACGCACATGCTTCGTGAGTTGGAAGGAGACTTTATAGACTGGTTTCGGACATATGGGCTAATATCGGACTTATGACCTTGGACTGGACTGGACTGGGATGCCTTCTCCATGTTCCATTCCTCTTGTATATAAACCTTTCTCTTATTTCCATATGTGTGTTTGTGAATTTGTTTCTCTAGTATACCCAGACTCACCAGTACGTGAGCTGAAGTCTCACCATCCTGGCCTCTGAGGATTGCTCTGTACTTCTTTGAAGACAGAATTCTTGGCTCTTTCGGCAGTCCGAGGTACTTGTGATATTCTTTGCCAGCACCGTAAATCAGATGCAGTGTACATTAAGCATGGATTAAAAATAGCAGCTTCCATTATTAACGGCTAGCCACCGGTACAAGCTGATTGTTGGTCCAGCGCAGTGCATCAATCACAAACCCAGGCTTCACTGCTTCCTCGGGCCTGTGCTGCTGTCATTGGTCGGCTCCCCAGCTGGCTTCTTTCCCAGGACCTTCCACTCCCTGCTGCCCCTGTCCATGGCCCTTGCTGGCTGCTCTTCTGAAAGGTGCCTCCATCCCTTGCCAGCCAACACCACAACAGGGACAATGCTGGCCTTGCCAGGGCCCAAACTGCTCCCCACTTTGCCATGCTGTCAAGAGCCTAAGATAGTCCTTCCTGAAGCCAGGAAGCACATCTGAAGCCAGGTGTGATGTGGGGTTAACAGGCTGGGAGATCCACCCCCACTGCCCTCCTTCCCTCCAGAAGAGCTCACAGCTACAGCACAGGCCCAAGCCCATAGTCCACACCTCTTTCTTACTTCTTGGAGGTCTGACTTCTGCATTTCCAGGCTCCAGTGCAAGATAAAAATGCAGGATGCCTGGCTCAAAAGCGATTATGAATTTTCAGATGGCGATGGTGGCGCATTATACTCCCCTGGGGCTGGTCTAAGTGTGGGCTTCCTGCGGCTAACCAGGATGTGCGCCATGAGGCAGGTGGCATTTCTGTCCGTGACTCATCTGCCTGCATGGGGCCATGGCCTGCCCATGCCCCACCCTCTACTGGAAAAATCCAGGCAGCTCCACAGCCTGGTCCTAAAGGGAGGAGGGAGTGCTTTTTTTCCTTCCAGCTAAGTCTGGTCTCCAGACTCCTCCTGCTTAAAGTGACCTTGTTCCTGGAAGATGAAAGGTTCAGTTTTCTGTTTCCTCCAGGGAAAACCCTGGTCCTACCTCCTCGGGTATGGTCTGGTGCCAGGACTCCCGGCAGTCAATCACATGGCAGTGACCATTAGTCCACACCCTAAGTCTGGTTCAGATATCTCCATGACCAATGTAGTGAGTGTCTTCTTCAGTCACTTCTCGTCAAGGACACGGGGTCCCAGCCTCCCCAGGAGGCCTCTGCTGTTTTTGCCTGGCTAGCCAACAATCACAACGACCCCCATTTTCCTCAAAAACCCCTCCTCCCCCACTCTCAGTGGGACCGACTCTGCCGTCAGGG
>PVJH01028324.1:0-27476 GCA_004026705.1 Nesogale talazaci
TGCAGGGAATTTTTATAAAAGTGACAGAATTTATAAAGTTCCTGGTAATCAGTAAATGACAATTGGCATTACTGATGTTCTACTGTTACTGATGTCACTTAGATGCATGGGGAGGATCTGAGGATGTTGCTGATGTGAGTCTTGGAATCAAAGGACCAGGGAACAGAGGGGCTCCCGGCTAGAGGAAGAAAGGAGGACAAGGATGTGGAGTGGTGACTACAGGGGGAGATGATTCTCCTAATGTTTTCAAACACACTTGGAACCATCCACATGGTCTTCGAGTGGCCTGAGTGAAGTCGGGCAAAGGTCCGGTCAACCATTAAGAACATGTTTCCTGTAACGTTTCTTATAATATTTGTCCATTTGCCATTAAGTTCACTCAGCATGACAGCCTTCTAGTTCACGCATGTTATGAGGGGTTTCAGAGAGAGCCACCATTCCTCTTTAACATTGCCTCACATTACCTTGAGGTATCAAAGTTTATCCGTTGTCCAAATAATGGGCATCAAAGTAGTTTGCATCTCTTTTGCTATTTGGAATAGTGCTTCAATGAACATGAATATGCAGACATCTATCTGGGTGACGGCTTTTATAGCTCTTGGATATAGACAAGTAGAGGGATTGTTGCATCCTGTGGCATTTCTATTCCTCCCAAACTTTTTGAGGACATGCAATCCCACTTTCAACAATAGTTGCACCCTTATACAGGCCCAGGGGCAGTATGTGGGGGTCCTAGGCTCTGAGAACCCTCCCTAGAATTTGTTGTTTTCTTATGTTTTTAAACTTTATTATTAATGCTGGGGTAAAATGATATCTCATTGCTCTCTAATGCTCATGACAAATGCTCACAAGCATTTCTTCATGTGCTGTGGCCCACCTGAACGTCTTTTCTGGTAAAAGGTCTATTCGTATCCTCTGCCCCTTTTGAAACATTTTCATATAAAGGTGCTGAAGTTTTCTATAATTTTTAAAGATGAGTCTCTTTTCCAGTACGCTATTTTCATTATTGACATACACAGATCAAAAAATTAAAACTATTTACATTAGCAATGAGGGTTAGGGATAGGGCAAAACTTTTGATAACATTCATTTACAATGACAGAACAGACTACTGCATATTATGAAAAAGCATTGAAATAGCAAATATATGGTAGACCTGGGCACCATTCATCTGGCCCCCTCCAAACTCATTGTTACAGTAAACACAATTCACTCTGATTACACTCAGCTGTCTCATTCACCCAAACTCAACAGACACGGTCATTCAAAACACTCCAGACATGGCTTCACAAAGTTGGCGGGAAAATCCCACTGCCGCTTAATTATATTTTTCCACGCAATGTTTTGAAGTTTATCCATGAAATGCCCAATGATATTCTAAAGTTTTACATTTTTAAATGACCTTTTTTGTTACCAATGATCCATTTTATGAGGCTGTAGAGTATTCACAGTCCTATATAAACTAATCTCTCCATGTGTCCCTTATAATACTTCTTAACAAACATCAGAATGGATCCCAGTCTCATTTTAGTTGCTGCTACTTGGTCCCAACTATAAAGGAACTCAGTTAGTTGTCTGAGTGTTGAGTCTGCTCTTCGGCTTTGAAACAGAACATGAGACCCTAGAACTCGGAACCTCCAAAACTAGAGTCAATCACCTCCACAAATGACTAAGCTGCACTTTTCCAAAGCCCCTAATTCCTTCCGACTTCAGAAGTTAGCAAGCAGAAGAAAATGTTAAGCTCAAATGGGACCCTGCCACAGCCTCTGTATCTGCTGGGTATGCCACACATAAGTGGAGATCAAGATCCAGCACAAACCATGATCATCACAGGCATTGTGAAACTATGTACTACAGTCTATAAGTCAATCTCCATTGTGACCAACACCAGATGCTACCTGTTTCACTGGGGAAATGGCCACACGGAAGCAATGGCTCAGAGCCCTGGGGGTACTGCTAGACTGCCAATGGCAAGGTCAGGATTTCAAGCCCACCAATCACTCCTTGGGAGAAGATGAGGCTGTTTGTTCCCATAAAGATTCACAATGACACCAAAGCAAGGCTTTAAGGGTGCACGCAGAGCAGCAGGGGAAGCAGAGCACGGAATTCCTGAGGTAGTGCCAAGGATAGACTTTGGGGCCAGGGTGTGACACCTCATCAGACTCCACCAAAGGGCACTCCTAGAGGTCAAGGAATAGACCTTGGACTATTTAAAGGTTTTTATTTTGTTATTATTATCTTTACTTATTTATCTATTTTTTCTCGACATTGGTTTTTTGGTTGTTATCGGTATCATTTTGTTTTCTTTCGTCACTTCATCTTATGATGTATTGGGTTTTTTGTACATATTATTATCTCTGCAAGTCTCTCTAGATAAGATAGCCTGGATGAACAATCTGGAGGAGTAAACAATGGGACTGATGGTTCTGGGAGGACAGGAGAGGTAGGGAGGTGGGGAGGTGGGGGGAAATAGGTGGTGTTGACCAACCCAGGGATAAGGGAACAAAAAGTGATCCAAAATCAGATGCAAGGTGGGTATGAGAGGCCTCATAGGAATTGATCAAGAGTCATGTAATGGAGAGAAAATACTGAAACCCAAATGAAGGCTGAGCATGATAGTGGGACAAGAGGAAAGTAAAAGGAAAGAAAGGAAAGAACTGGAAGGCAAAAATCATCTATAAAGATCTACATAGGTAACTATATCTATATATGATGATGGGGAAACAGATTTACGTGCATATACTTAAAGAATTAGTTTTAAGACAGCAGATGACATTGGATCTTCACTCAAGTACTTGCTCAAAGCAAGAACACTTTGATCTATTAAATTAGCACTCCACGATGCTCACCTTCCCGACACGATCACCAAAGAAAAATGATATAGCACCTGGGGTCTTAAAGTCTTGAAAGTAAACAAACAGCCAGCTAGCTTGGAAGGAAAAAAGCCCACATGGAAGAAGCACACCAGCCTGTGTGACCACGAGGTGTCAAAGGGAACAGGTATCAGGTCTCAAAGAACTAAAAATTAAATCATTATAAATTAGAGGGAAGACAGATTGGGGACCCAAAGTGCATCTATAGGTGAAGCAACATCCCTAAGAGAAGGGTTGCGGGGAGGAGATGAACTAGTCAGGGGTACAGAGCAGCAACAATGAAACATGCATCTTTCCTTTAGTTCTTAAATGCTTCCTTCTCCTTTCCACCCCATCATCATCCCAATCCTGCCTTACAAATCCAACTAGATCAGGAAATGTACACTGGTATAGATAGGAATGGAAAACATGGGCAATCCAGGACAGATGATCTCTTTGGGACCAGTGGTGAGAGTGGCCATACCGGGAGGATGGAGGGAAGGTGGAGTAGAAAGAGGGAACCAATTACAAGGACCTACATATAACTTATTCCTCTCTGGGATACAGACCACAGGGAAGTGGGTGAAGGGAGACATAGAACAGTGTACGATTGACAAAATACTAATAATAATTTACAAATTATAAAGGGAGGGGAGAGGGGATGGGAGAGGAAATATGAGGAGCGAATATCAAGGGCTTAAGTAGAAAGAAAATGTTTTCAGAATGATGATGGCAACAAACATACAAATCTGCTTTACATACAATACGTGTATGTATTGATTGTGGTAAGAGTTGCATGAGCCCCCAATAACATGATTTTTTAATTTTTTTAAGTAGGAAGGGGTAAAAAGATTCACAACCACAAAGCCATGATACTAAGTTCTGTTTGGATTTTTGGAAGCAATGGCGAACACTGATGTTACTCTGATCTCAGACGTGAGTGCTTATCAACAGGACTGCCCGAACTTTCTCAAGGGCTTCTCCTAACAAACATGAGTCCTGTTTTTTTGATAGAAGTTGGCCAGGGGGGCGGGGGTGGGGGTGGGGGGAGGAGGCCGCAATGAGGGGTGAGAAATCTCGTCAAGTACTGACTGGTAGGTTCTGGACTAGACCAGCTGCACAAGCCACAGCTCTAGGAAGAAGAAGTTTCTGATCACAGCTGTGCCAGGTACTCGTTAAAATGCTGCTGGCAGACTAGTCAGGATCAGAAGCATTGAATCCTATTTTGTCCGCAACTATTCCTGCTGGGTTTTCAAGGCATTTAGAGGCTAAGACAAGGCCAGGCAAGTGACAGCTAATCATTACTAACTAGAATTTGGCTCCAATCTCTCCCTGGTTTCCTGCCAAATCAGTCATGTCACTCCCTGCTTAAAATCCTCCAGTGACTCCTCATTGAGCTTAGAATAAAATCCAAAATTCTGAAAAAGTTCTGGACTGAACCTGCTTCTTCATAGCATGTATTAAATTGTAGCAAGTTAATCAGTTTATAATTAGCTGGCTACTATCTGACTCCATGAAATAAACTGTGAGCTCCATGCTGGGACCCGATCTGTCAGAATTCCTGTTGAGTCTCAGCCTCTAGAACTATGCCTAGACACAGCAAGCTGGGCAATATAGCTTATCTGCTGACTGCTGAAGAAACAAAGGGGGCTCCTGTGTGGAACCAAATTAAAGGACTCCAAATGTCCTTTCATTCGGGCTTTGAATATTATCATCATTATTATTACCACCAAATGACAGTGTCCATCCTTCTAAGTGACTTGAACATCCTATTAGACCCTCTCATCATCATTCTTAAACCAAGTTTTCCAATCCTCATCTATCGTTCTTTCTGCTCTTGTCACAAGACATCAACCTCGACTGTTGAAATGCTGCTAGTTTCCCTAGGAATCTCTTTGCTCTTAAAAAAATTATATAGGCAATAACATCCTCTTCATGCCATATTCTTTGTCTTTGCAAAGTGCTGGAACAAATGACTTTATTATGGGTTTTAAGTTCTCACATAATTGTAGCTCTAATCTAGGAATAAGTAGTTCTTATGCTGTGACTTTTTTAGATACTCACCCTCCAGTAGGGAATCACTGAAGATTCTGGGTGCTGTAGCAAAATGTGGTGAATAAACCATATGCTGCCTGGTTAGCCAAAAGAGTAACATCTGGGGTCTTAAAGACTTTTCTTCATACAAGCAGTCGTCTAAGCGATGTGATAGATAAGTTCACACAAAAGAAGCGTACCAGCCTGCATGGTCGAAAGGTGGTAAATAACAAAATCTAAGACTAGAGGGCAGGAGGAATAATATTCTAGCTTAACGTCTGAGCACCCCATTTACAGAAGGCTGTGGTTGACAGTGAAAGCCCAAAATCCATTTGCAAGGTCGACTCCAGTGAATCCCCTCCATGCACTGTCTAGAGATGTGACTAATCTTGCTATCAGACAGAGTGCATGTGAAAGTGGACTAATGTAGATGCAGTTAGGTTAAAAGTTAATATAGCTCCATCATTTGTTCTCCATTCTGACTCATTTTAAATTTGTTCTAGTTTTTATTATGCCCTATTGCCTTTTCAATTGAAGTTTTTCTATGTTTTATTTTGTTATTGTTATTGGGCTTTATTTTTTTTTGTTGTTTTTATGTTTTTCTATATATGAAATCCAGGATCTACTCCCATCAGGGCAGTGATGCCAAAAAAAAAAAGTGAAATCCAGGACAGGAAAATCTGCAACAATAGTAACAGAGTTGATAGTTTTTTGAGGAGCTTTGCAGAGGTTGCGAATGGGGAATGGGAAACTACTACTAATATATACAACAAAGAAGAAAAAATTTGAAAAATTGATTGTAATGATTTCACAATTCTTTTTAATATGGTTAAACTACTGAATTAGTATGATATGCTAATTATATGTCAATAAAACTGTTAAAACTTTTTTTAAAATATGAAAGACAGAAATGACTTCATTGATAAACCCAGCATACCAGCCCCATCCCCATCAGCAAAGCGAACGATTAGGCTCCAGGATGGTAGCAAGCCTCCTTTGTGAACAAGATGATCTCTGATACAATAGTCTGCAACTCTGTGATCACAAGTACACAGGAAGAGAGAGGATAGGATCTGGCCTAAGTGTTAGGCCAGGTTTTGGAGTCGGACAAAGTTAAGTTTAAATTCTGGCAGCCACCTACCAGCTGTGTGACCATGAGTGACCAGCATTCCATGATGCTCACATTCCCGACACAATCGCTAAAGACAAAGCAGGTGCATAAGAAAATGTGGTGAAGAAGACTGATAGTGCCTGGCTATCAAAAGATAGGCTTGGAGATAAACAAGTGACCATCTAGCTCAGAAGCAACAAAGTCCTCATGGAAGAAGCACACCAACCCATGTAATCACAAGGTGTCAAAGGAATCAGTTATCAGTCATCACATCAAAGAAAGTGCATATTGGGGAACCAAGGCCCATCTGTGGGCAACTGGACATCTCCTTACAGAAGAATTGTGAGGAAGAGATGAGCCAGTCAGTCCCTGTGCAGCAATGATGAAACATATAACTTTCCTCTGGTTCTTAAATGCTTCTCCCCAACTCCCACCCCATCCCACACTATCATTATTCCAATTCTACCTTACAAATCTGGCTAGACCAGAAGATGTACATTGGTGCAGACAGGAACTGGAAACACAGGGAATCTGGGACAGATGATTCCTTCAAGACCAGTGCTGACAGTGGTGAAACCAGGAAGGTGGAGGGAAGGTGAGGTAGAAAGGCAGAACCGATTACAAGGATCTACATATAACTTCCTCCTTGAGGGATGAATAACAGAAAAGTGAGTGAAGAGAGACATCCACAGTGTAAGATATGACAAAATGATAATAATTTTATAAATTATCAAGGGTTTGTGAGAGAGAGGAAAAAATGAGGAACTGCTACCAAGGGCTCAAGTAGAAGCAATGTTTTGAGAATAATGATGACAACAAAAGTACAAATGTGGGGCTGAGCCCTGGTGGCGTAAGTGGTTGAGTGCGGGACTGCAGCCCCTGGGCTTGGCAGTTCAAATCCAGCAGTAGCTCTCCAGGAGCAAGGCTGGGTAGTTCCCATGACAGGGATGCCCCCCCCAAAAAAACAACAAAAAAAAACACAAATGTACAAATGTGCTTGACATAATAGATGAATGGATGGTGATAAGAGTTGTATGAGCCCTCAATAAAATAATTATTTTAAAAGTAAAACAAAACACACTACTATCCCATGAGTTCTGATTCATGGTAACCCTATAAATACATCTACAAACCATTAAGGGAGTAGACAGCCTCCTCTTTGTCCCCTGGAGCATTTAGTGGACTGGACATTTTCGTCGGCAGTACAACATCCGTAGAACCACCAGACATCTTTTCCTCTGCAATAGATCAAAACCTAGGGCCATTATGTCCATTCTGACCCATGGCAGCCCCATAAGACAGCAGTCTTGCCCATTTGGCTTCCCGACGCTGTCAACCTTGCTGTTAGCATCCTGGACCCTAGTACCTCCTAACAGGTGAGTATGACACATATTTGTTGTGAGGGGGGCCCAGAACTAGGCAGTGTTTTTGTTATGTTGAAGGTAGGACTACTAGGAGTTGGAGTGCCTGCAGGGTGCAAACAGTCATGTTGAAAACAGCCCCTCGACCCTCAGAAAGAGAGATGCATGTTATCATTATGTACTGCCAATGTCCGGAGTCATCCCAAGTTGCACCTCTACAAAGGCTCCATCCTAACTCATACAGGAAGGCCTCTATGGCTGCTGACAGAATGACTAGGGAATTGCCTGAGGAAGAAAAAGATATTGCTGTTCCTAGGCATCTTCAAGGTGACCTCTACTCTAGAGGACAGAGTAGAACTACTTGGTAGATAGGGCGTAGGGTGTGGCTCTAGTTTTGATGGAAGCAGATCTTGGAGCAGCTAACTAGTAGCATAATGCTAGCCTTTTGATTAGCAGTCATTACATCACTAGGACTTCTTAAGAAGTAGAAAAGGGTTCTCTAGAGAAACAAAACCAAGACACTTAGGGTCTTATATATATTTAGATAGATGATAGATAGACAACATAAGAAATAAACAGCTAAGTGATCTATAGAGCAATACAAATAGCTCAGTGCAACTCACTTCCTTGAAACAGTTAATGCACTGGCAGTCCTTCAAGTCTTGAAGGCCGCTGGATGCAAGTAAAGAAAGCAGGCAGCTGAGTCCTCTGTAAAGCAAAACAGGCAGTGTGACCACAGGCAGCAAAGAGCAAGGCAGATCACCAACTGTCAGCCAGACGACTGGGTTCGAAATTCCCCGGCTCAAGTGATGTGTACTACAGCAACACAGTCCACAGGGTGGGTATCCCACAGGTAGTGTAGCTTGCAAATTGAGGCAGAGAACCAGCTAAGGCAGCCGCCACACATTGGTCCAAGCATCAAAGAGCAAGAGACCAGAAAGACCAGGTTCCTGATCCATTTCTCTCTTTGCCCTTCAATTAATCTTACACGTGTTCATTGGCTAGGCTGGCACAATAAACCTACCTATCACAGGGTAAAAGTCAATGTGTAGGGATGGGTCTTTAGGGATTCATCTCTTCAAAGAAATGGTCTTCCTACATTTGGCTAAGCAAAACAATTGCAAACACTGAATGATTTTTCTAATCTTTCCATTGGGCATTGGGCTTCCTAATACATTCCTTCTTCTCTTTTTTAAATTATGCAGCCAATAGTGTTCACGTCAGTAGGGAGCATTTATGAGAAAGCAATGCAGGGTGACTGGGTGAACCTTGATAACGTAGAACTCACAGAATTCACTCCAGTGGTGAAACTATTCTGCTTCCAATTAGCTGTCCAGTCTAAAAGCT
The DNA here is from genome assembly GCA_004026705.1 of Nesogale talazaci. NCBI lineage: Eukaryota > Metazoa > Chordata > Mammalia > Afrosoricida > Tenrecidae > Nesogale > Nesogale talazaci. Next base: position 8,706 of record PVJH01028324.1, read on the forward strand.
CAATCCCTCTACCCTCTAACCTACATATCCCACCAAAGAAATTTTTCAGAAATTTCAAGGCAAATCAGCAGCAGCAATGTAAAACCTAGCAATTCACCTTAGTCGGAATTTTGATGCCCTCCACAACCTGACCTCAGTTTGCATGCTCTTCTTATCTCTCTTTTTATTTCTAACATCCAGTCAACACTTCCGCCAGGACTTTGTGCTCACTGCCAAACCACAATTTCCTCTGCCATGTGCACCCTTTGAGTGCCTTCTATCTTTTCACCTGAGTCCAGTTTACATCCAACTCTTGCAAAGAGGTTTCTGGATTATACAAGTCTCTCCCTAAAGATTGCACCCTTGCTTGGCTGCACTTTCCATTTGAGGGACTCTAGCACCACCTTTTGACATTTTTTCTGTTCCTATTTCAAGGAATTACTTCCATGGTCCTTACTGTTGTTTAACTTTCATTGCCAGATTTTAAATTATGTAAGGTAGGACCACCTTTCTAAACATTTGCTTTCAACCCTCCCAAGGAGCCTTTGCTGCTTCATGTAGTGAATGATAGTAACTAAAATTGCACAATCATTTTAACTCATAATTACCACATAGGTCAGAGTAGAACTTCCCCATAGAGTTTGTAAGGCTGTATCTCCATTTGGATGCACGTTGCCTCATGTTTCTCTTGCAGAGTCACTGCAGGGATCAAACCACTAACCTTTTGGCTAGCCACTGAGTGTGTGAACCAGTGAGACATCAGAGTAGCTATGGATCCCGACTCTACTTAAAAACAGTGCTTCACAGACCCCTACACTCATAGTGGCACCATTAAATCTTCCAGTAGATTTACTTCACTACAATTTGAACAAGACATTTATCTAGCATGGCCTCTTTGTAGTGGGGGAAGGGAAGTAATTGGTCTTCTATAGTAGCTACTGGAATCACTGCCATCAAGTCAATGGTGATCATAGTCACCCCCCTTGGGCTTCTGGGACTGTAACTTTTTGTGGGACTAGAAAGGCCAGGCTTTCTCCCAAGGAGCTACTGGTGGTTTCAAACTGCCGACCATGGAGATCACAGGCCAAGGCATGACCAGTACGCCACCAGGGCTCCATAACTACTGGAATAGGACCCATGAAATGAAACGATACACACTAGGAAACTAAGTAACAATATAAATACCAGTTGGCCTCAAATCTTTTCAACCCTTATCGTAGAGGTGAGCAGATCTCATAATTTAAGCTTGAGAGAGTCCAAGAAATTGAATCCATAGAGTCCAAAGGATGTTTGGAGATTCCCGTAGAGGGTCATCGTGTCTTCACCAGTGTGCTCTATCTGGAAGGTCGCCTCAGTAATGCAGGTCGAAAGCCCCCATTCTTCACACATAACATAGAATAAGTACTATGGAATCAGTGGCTAGCACATCCACTTTAACTTTTGTGCACACACTGCTAAATTGCTTATCTCCTGTAAATAGGATATTGTATTTCATTCCATCAGTTGGAGAGATTTATAGACAAGAGGTTTATCTGGTTAATTTTATGAATGAACTCAAACTGAACATAAGATAAACGTCCCAGTACGGTCATCTGTCTCTGCTGCCTCTTCTTCTAAACGGTAGATCACATTTTGCCTAATATCATGATCTTTAGGGGCATAATAAAATAAAATCCCGTGATGTTGGCCCAGTGCTTTTGCTTGATTCCCATTTACTTTAGGACCATTTTATTCTGCACCAGAATAAACGTTCAGCGGTAATTTAATACATATTTTAAAGAAGCATTTTTTTTAATTCATATGCTACATGATGAACCTAGGCGATGATCCATAGGCTTATACATCAAGAACTTGTAACTGCCAGTGTCCAGCCAGGCAAAGAGACACCACCCTAAGAATATCAGTCCAATGAGGAATATCATTGAGGGAAGTGGTTTAAAATGGGTTATAAGGGCGCGGGGACGAGGGAAGAAGAGGAGGGGTGGTCAGAAGAGCCAAAGGGAACAGAGATTTATCACCCACACATCAGAGAACTGCTACCAGACCCCTAGCCTGGAAGCCCAAGCCTTTGCTACCTGCTGAGTGCCAAGACCATGCCAGGGCTACTGGAGGAGGCGAGCTGTTGGCAGTCCAAAGGTTACCAGGGCTGGCACCCACTGCCTCAGGGCCCACAAAGCCTGCAGCGATCCTCTGTGGCCAGCTGCCATTTGGAGGAATGCTGCTGGAAGTAGGGGGGGGTGCGGGAAGGGGGACCTTCCTTCTTATCTTCCAATGCCTATTAATCCAAAATGAGCAGAAAGACAATGAAATCTGAAAAAAAAAATGGAGATTGGAAACTTCCGGCACTTTTCAAAAGTACAGTGAAAAAAATGCGAGCAGCTAGAGTGTTGCTGAGAGCAGACAGACAGGCAGACCTTATCTGGGACAGCCCACCCCTTGGCTTACTCAGCCTCCGTATAAAAAAGTAACGACTCTTCTTCCTAAGAGCAGAATAGCATTGGTGGTTGAGTGGTAGAATTCTCGCCTGCCTAATAGGAGAATAAAACTATTCATTGAAGAGGGAAGAATCAAGTGTTGCACTCTCTCCCCCAAAAAGAGCAGCACAGAATCCCCCCACCCCACCCCAGTCATTACATCCATTTCTGAGTAATGTTCACTCCTCTTCCAGTTCAGTCAAAATCCTCTTTAGAAACTCAATAGACTTGAGCACAGGCTTATAGAGTTCATTATCACCAGCACGCCTTGGTTTAAATAGTGAGAGAAAGAGAGAGGGGGGAAACTGACATGTATGAGCATAACTAGAAATGGAGATGAAAAGTGATTGCCTACATCCTCTGCTGGCAAGGCTTTGATGGATACCATCTCCCTCCCATGGCCCGTCCCATTGATTTCCCTTGATGCCAAAGACTCCCGGGTTACAATCCTGAGGGTCTCCTTCCTTTATTGATCTGCTGTCTTCTTTTCTTATCCAAAGGCACGCCAAAGAATCTGCATTTCAGTAATAATACTTCTTTTCCCACTGTTCAGCAGCAATCATAGCTTCCTTTGGAAGATGGGACTGGTGAGCTGAGCCATGATGGTCATTCCTTCCTTTGCTTGTTGGTTCCATGGCACGAGGAGCCCACAGGGACCAGGTGTCAGTCTCAACTTTCCATGAAATGAAACGATCGTGTCTCCTACCAGGAACATTTTCCCCTTTGGGAGCCCAAAACTCTAAACCTCAGATCTCTTGATTTTGATCACAGGAAGCTAAGGTCTGTGGACCCATGTAATAGAGAGCAGAGGTTCTCCCGTTGCTGCCTCTTGGTTTCCTGATCACTGTTTCAAACATAAACTACATCCTATAGGACAGTGGCGTGCCTCAGCCTGGTGGGCCTCTCCAGTAGTGATAGAGCTAGCTACTTATAACTGATGGAGAGCACGGTGGGAGCAGTGGATGCAATGTGCATGAGTCCAATAATACACTCCTTTTGTGGTCAAATGAGAATGTGATCCAAGGTTGCCTTATCCGGAATGCTGTGACACCATGTGTAACGCCTGGAGGGCTGGCTGAGGGATTAAAAATGGGGAAGGCCACTAGGATCTGCATTACAATCTGATATAATGGAGATAAATTGTTGCCCTCTCCTTGGTGATAGGGTTCTAAAGGAATCAACCTAACATTAGATGTGGCTGCCACCCACCCTTTTGGGTGCCACATCTGGGACTGACCCACCAGAATTAGATCCCTAACTGACAGGTTAGACACACAGTCAAAGTCATTAAGCCTACTGGCATCAAGTTGATTCCAATTCACGGTGACCCTAGAGAGAATTTCTTACTCTGTGCATTCTTTTTCATTGTGAGCACGCAAGAAACCCACACAGCCAAGGCGGCAGCCACAGGGTTCGTGTTCCCAGCGACCACCGGGGATTTTATGAGAACAAGCAGCCTCCCTTTTTCCCTTCGTGCAGCTAGTAGGTTTGAACCTCCAAACTTTGGGTTAGCTTTCCTAATAGTGGCACCAAACTCAAAGCCAAACTTGCTGCCATCAATTCTGAATCATAATGACCCTATAGGACAATAGAGAACTTTCCCTTCAGGGTCTCCTAGACTCTTTACAGGAACAGAAGGTCTTGTCTTTCTCCTATGGAACAGCTTCTGGGCTCAAATGTCTTACAGTGTGGTTAGCAGCGCAGTGCATAGCCCACTATGTCACCAGGGTCCCTGACAGCATAGGCTGGATTCCTTCATTGGTCAGCCTTGTGATAAGAAAGAAGCAGGTATCACTGAATATCTGTTTAACTCCCATTCCTGAAAACAAGGCTTCTTTGTACCAGAACACATTTAACAAGCACAAATGTGACTGAGAAACAGGCTGACTGATGACAAGAAAGTACATTCTGATGGAAATGAGAAGCTATCTCCCCAGTTGTTGGGAGTTAGTCTCAGAGATAACAAACTATGGACAAGACAAAAGGCAGCATCCCAGGAGCTGGAGGAGCCAGACGAGAAGCTACACGGTCTTACCCTGAAGGGACCAGACCTCTGAAGCTGGAGAAACCATGTGGAGACCCCTGCCAGTGCTGAGTTGCTTCTACCACCACGATGCTGTTGATGGAGCCTGACTCCTGGAAGCAAGGAACCATGGGGAGACCCCTGCCAGCACCAGGACTCTGCACCCACTGGCCTGTGACTTCGTGAGCCAGAAGGAGACTTTATAGATTGATATCGGGCATATGGGCTAATATCAGACTTATGACTTTGAACTGGACTGGGTTGGGATGCTTTCTCAATGTCCTATTCCTCTTGTATATAAACTGTACCCTTATATAAAAAAAAAAGTACATTCTATCTACTTAATGATTAACAGTCTCTTTTATAAATGAAACCTCTTGGAGAACATGATCCCCCAAATGTTTGTTTGTTTTGTTTTGTTTTGATTTGATTTGTTTTGTTTTGTTTTGTTCTTGGTCCACAAAAATTTACATGATCTACAAAAATCTTCGCTTTCTGTGCCCCTTCTAAGAGACCTGCACAAATCATTTTCTCAGACACCAATGTCACCAATTCTTGAATTTGCTCTATTCCAGTCCCTGACTCTACAAGCAATGGCCTATTCCTCATCAATTGCTCTCTCTGGTATTCTTCCCAACATGGAAGCTGATTCATAAGAGTAAAGGAAAAGTTCATACAGCCTTCTTTGTTAAAGAAGAGAGGTTGGACCCATGTGTTAGATGGAGCACTCTAGAGAAGCAGAACCAGTGACACTTAGACATACGTATGCATATAAACCACCATCGCATGACTTCGAAATCAGGAAAGGTGTACAACCGGGTTGTATCTTCTCACCATTGCTGTTCAGTCTGTATGCTGAGCAAATCATCAGAGAAGTTGACCTTTATGAAGAAGTATATCAAATCTGTTTTGGAGGAAAGTTTATTAACAGCTTGTGATATGCAAATGGAGCAATCTTGCTCGCTGACATCAAAGAGGGCTTGAAGCACTTGCTGAAGGATTGCAGCCTTCATAATGGATTATGAGTCAGGGTCAAGAAGACCAAAATCATCACAACTGGATCAAGAGGTGTGTTAAGTTTTTTTGTGCCAACGTGGCTCCTATAGGAACATGTGGGCAGAATTTAGCCTGTCAGTCAGGTTGCAACTTGTTTGGAGGAAGAAGGACCCAAATGGCTCTTCCATGTCAGTCTCTCCCTGTTTCTCCCTGGTGATCAGACCAGCTCACTGCTTCCCGAGCTGCTCTGCACTACCTGTGGGCCCAGTCAACCCATGGATTGCGGTAGCTGCATCGCTAAGCTTTGAGGATTGATTGCAACTTGTTTCACTATGCTGCTGCACTACTGGCCTCTGCTACACCTTGACATCTATCTTCCTGCTGTTGCTGGTCCAGCTTGCCATGTCTGCTGCCTGCAGACAGACTCCACACCTTCCTCCAGACACTTCAAAGTCTGCTTCCTTGACCTTGGACCAGTGACCAGCATGAGTTGGAAGGACCTTCAGAATATTAACTGTCCCACAAAAGTGAGTTAGACTGAGCCCTGTGTACTGCCGTGAAGACTAATTAACTGTTGTAATCCTTCACACTATATAAACCTATCTTTTTACATATATAATCCTAAGTGTCTTGGCTTTGTTTCCCTAGAGAACCATGTCTAACACAATAGGTAGCCCCATGGTAAATGGAGAAAAGTTGGAACTATATCCACAGTCAATGCTCATTCAAGCGCAGTCAAGATATCAAAAGATATGATACTTTAGGTAATTCTGCTGCACAAAACATCCTCAGAGTATTGAAAAGCAAGAGTGTGACTTTACAGCTTAAGTTGTGTCTCATCTATGTCATGGCATTTCAATTGATTCACATGCATGTGACAGTTTGACTTGGATTAAAGAAGACTGAGGATGAACTGGTACATTTAAATTGTGGTGTTGGTCAAGAATATTGTACAGAGTATCCATAGTGGTTCCGGATAACAAAAAGCTGGTCTCATCAGGCAGTGTGGAAGCAAGTTCAGGAGTCTGGAGCTGGAGAAACTAAGGCACTTGTTCTAAACACTCCTGGGAAATGCTCAGAAATAGCCCAAGAGGAGAGGACATTGATATCTTGAGAAGAAAAGTTACCGCCCAAATAGCGAGTACATGGAAAGGTTTCATAGACTCGGGATGTCCAATCCAGGAAGGGGTGTGCAGGAAGTCCTGTGTGAAACAGGTAGCATGCACATTTACACTTGCCGCCCTGCTTGGTCTTGGTATTGCTAATCCCATTTGACAACGGAAAGAACTGAGACTTAAATGGATCAAATAATGGACAAGCAGTGGTTCAGCACCTACAAGGAACATTTGGAACCAGACTTAGGCATCGATGGGTACCATTTAATGGTGTCAACCATAGGTACATGACCTCCCACTGTCTTTTCAGGAAAAAAAAAGAGAAAACATTACTCAATACCCTCCTGGCAGTTAAAAATCTTTGTCTAGACCCCATCATCCAAGACAAAGTATAGGAGACTGCTTTTTTATCAGCCCCCCTGGATCATTCTAGCACTTCCAAAAAGGGAGTACTTCCCACTTTGAAATCCACTCAGATAGATACACTGTGGATGGTTTAATCATTTACCTGTTGAAAGGCATCTGAGTTGTTTCCAGTTTGGGGCTATTATGAATAAGGCTGCTGTGAATGTGGATATATATTTCATAAGATTTCTCTCATAAAAGGGCAACACAGGTGATGGACCGCTTCTGTGCCTTGGCTATGGCAGTGAATATAATACACGTAGCAAATCTGAATAAGATCAGAAAAACATTGATGTTGACATCCTTCTGGCAATATATAGCCCTATAGTTTGGTGAGATGATAACCTGTGTAAAAGGATATTTGAGGTCTTGGTGTCTCATTTCCTACGACTGCATGTGAAGCTATCATCATTTCAAAATAAGCACTTCATCAGAAGCAAAGAAAGAGTGACTTTTGTAGTCTGGGTAGACTAGAGAAACAAATTCATAGGCACTCATCTGTGTAAGAAAGAGCTTTGATACCAAGAGTTTATGTGGAGGTAAAATGCTTTGAGAGTGATGATGGCAACAAATGTGTAAATGTGCTTGACACAATGGATGGATGGATTGTGACAGGAGTTGCACAAACCCCCGATAAAATGATTTTTTAAAAGAAAAGAGCTTCATATACAAGAGCAATTGAATATTAAGAAAACATCCCCCAGCCCAGGCCAGACCAAGTCTGTAAGTCAGATTTTTTTAGAGTGAAATGACTTGTATTCGTAAGTCTGATCTTATCCCACATATTCAATACCAATCTATAAATTGATCTTCAGACTCACGCAACACATGCAATGATGCCAAATTCAGGATGATCACAGGCCAATGGGACGAAAGTCTTGTGGATCCAGTGGCAGTGGAAGCATCTCAGTGCTGGCAGCGATCTCCACGTGGCTCCTTCATCTCCCAGGCTCCAGTGTAATTCCATGTGTCTTGTCCACAGAATATCTTGTAGGATGTGCATGTCTCATCTCCAGCAAGCTATCTATCTACATCCTTAGCACTTCCAAATGAGGTCAGCAAGCTCTGACTTGATTGACCAGTTAACCTTCACTTCTTCACTCTTAAATTTCAAATCGACAACAGATTATGTAGCTACCAAATGACTTTTCCAAAACCCCAGATTAGAAACATATTTAATTTCAATAGTTTCTGATTTATCCGCTTAGTTGAATGTCACTGAGTGTCTAATAGGTGCGAAGTTCTTCCTGAATCAACTTCCTTCTTGTCACAGATTCATCTTTCTGAGCTCTGATGCAATTTTAAAGAATTGTTTCCTAAAAATTATTTTAGGAAAATTAATATCATGCTTTTACTTGAAAGGAAAGAGGTGAAAGTCATTAACAACCCTATCACTTTAGCAATTTAATATGAAGAAGAGAATAGCATCAGGGCTTAAACTGTGAGACTCTGATACGCAGAAGGCTTTGGATAGGGATGGAAGTCCAGACTACGTTTGCAGTCACTACACAGGGAATAAGCCTCTGATGATTTCTCGCTGATCATAGTTAAGGAATGGCAACCTGATCACCTGACTGTCAGACAAAGAGCATTGTAGAGGCAGCTATAGTTCATTAATGGCATGGGGTCACTGCTGACTCATACTGACCCTCTGTGGGTTTCTGAGACTGTAACTGTTTCCAGGAGGAAAAAGTCCCGTCCTTCTGCCAGAGAGCCGCTGAGCGGTTTTGAACAGCCAACCACAGCTGATGTCAGTTCAGTGTGTGACCCACACCACCAGGAATCCAGGGACAGCTGTGGAAGATTAGAATGATGAATCTGACTTGAAGGGTTAAAGCATTGCCATTCAATCTCCCTTTTGGTTCACTTTGTGCTTGATCTGGTTTTTAATGATCTCTGCTTTCATATTGGAGGTTTCATGTTGAGGGTTTGGCTTTCACATGGGGGTTATCTCGTGTATTTTTGTCATTTCTGGTAGCCTTTGTGACTCTGTTATGCATTTTTCTCTGGATTGTTTTTTGGGGGGGGCTTGTATATAAATACAAGAATGGATGAATCTATAGAGAAAATAACTAAAATAACAGCTCCTAGGGGCTACAGAAAGGAAGGTGAGGCAGGGGGGAATGGGGAGCCGATATCAAGAGTACAGGAAGAAAGAAAATATTGGAAACTGATATTGGTAGTGATTGTCCACCACTGCTTGATATGATTGAATTATTGAATGGTATGATGTCTGGATTGGGTCCTAATAAAATGACTTGAATACATGAATACATAAAATATACCACTCATGCATATTCTCTACAATAAACAACCCATCTTAAAGAAGAAAAACAAAAAAATAAATAAACAAGCCATCTTTAAAAAAAATAAGTAAATAAGTTATATACATATTTTCTTCTTCTTCTTGCTCTGACTTATTGTCTCAGTAGAACCAGCCATCAGGAAATCAGTTCTGACATATCCTGATCCCATACATGTCAGAGTAGAACTCTGCTCCATGGACTCTTCAATGACCAACTTCCATAGTTTAGCTCCAGGCTGTGCTGCCAAAGGACCTTTAGGTGGACTTGAGTCTCTAGTCTTTGGGTTAGAAGCTGAGCACGTGAGCCATTTGCCCCACACAAGGGCTCCTGGGTCTCAGTACCTTGACTCCTACCAGCCATGTGTACTGGACTGCAATGTGACTTACTTCTTGATATGCAAGTGCATGACTATTGGAGAACAGAATAAAAATGTCAGCTGCTGAATTGAGCTGTGTTTGCCCAGGCCTATGTCTGGCCATGTGGATGACAAGGCAGCCTAAATCACAAACCCTTCCTGCAGCTTGTGGCTGGCTTCTGTTAAAACAGCACAATTGATTCAACCATTTCAATTCTTGATCCATGGCACAGCACTAGATCTTGATCATAATTGAAAAGGAAAGGAACACAAAAGCATCCAATCTGACCTTCCACCCAGCCAGAGACTCACATGCAGAAAATAATAAATTTTATTTCCTAATGGAGCAGCAAAAAGGAAAACACACACAAAAATAGTCCTTTGACCCTCAAATGTTGAGCATCAGGAGTGGAAGTCAGCTTGACCTCCTAAGATCTTTGAGAGGGAATAGATCCCTCACCCTGAAATACCACTCTGGCCAAAACCACAATCAGTTTCCCAACATTTTAATGAAAGAGAGTGCAGAGTGTATCCCCCTTGTCAGAAGGAAACCTTCATCAGTCGCAGGTCTGCAGTCTAGCTATTTTTAGGTGAACCCAAAACTGTAATTTCACTGAATCCTCTGATGCATGTGAAGAATACAAAGGAGGCAGTTAAATAAAATTATGTAGCTTAATTTTCTTATTCCTGGCCTCCTTGCATTACTCAGAGAGACTTCTACTTCCATTAGAGGATACTATTCAGCTCTAAATTTTGTCCCCAAGTGCATTTGCATATGACTCTGAACACTGGTGCACTCCAGGGAGTTCTTCTCCATTGCCTTCTCCAGGAATCTGAATGTCAGTGCTCTTCCTTCTGCTGCCTGAGCCTGGGGTTTCAGAGCACCAGGGAAATGTCCACTGAGGGTGCGAGAGGAAAGATGGCCCTGTCCAAAGAGGGAGGCCCAATCCAGCTCAGGAAAGAGGGAAACAGAGAAGAAATACTTCTCCTTTCTGTGATTCCCCACAGTGATCTGACTGCAGGGCACACAGCACCTGAATTAGCATCTCCCCACTGTAATTTTCCTAGCAGGATAGTGATCTTACAAACAAGAGCAATGGAAAGAGACAGGCTTCATTCTTTGCTTGAAATTCTGTTTTTGCCCAGGGACATCTGGCAGCAATCATCATTTAACTCATTTGAACTGAATGAATGGTGTACTATTTCCTCCTTGGTGTGTAAACCCTCAAGTATGGCCATTAGAGGAGGCAAAGCTCTCACATGTCATCAGATGCTGCTTTTTTTTGCCAAGAAAGCCCTGTTCCCATTTAGAACAATCCCATTTTAGGATATGTTTTTTATCTGGGCTAGTTTTTCAATAATTTGCATCACCTGCTTTCCTGTAAAACATGATTTATCTCCTCTCTACACTGAATCGCTTTGCCTGATCCCCTATGAAATGTCCTTGGGTCTCTACCCAATGTTCCTGCTATTTCTATTACGAAGGAAACAGCTTTCGTGCTCATTGAAGGAACAAGCTATCGAGATCATGCCTGTCATTCTTAACTTGGCTGAACACTAGAATCATTTGGAGAACTGCTCAAAATCTCAACTTCCAGAAGATCCCACAGGCATGACTCCATAGACATGGCATTCTGGGAGAAAGAGAGAAACCATATCGATGGCACATTATGCGATGGAACTACAGACTCAACTACAGACAGAAAGGTTGTCAGTTCAAACCCAGCTAGTGGCACCATTGGGGAAAAAGCCTGTTGGTTGGCCTCTGTAAATGTCAGCACTACGATTAAGGCTTCCTCACCCCTCACTATAATAACCCCAGTCCTGCCTTTCACTGAGGGCTAGCCCGAAACATATGCACAGGTCCAGATAAGAGATAAAAGCTCAAGACACCAGAATCCAGGAACACAAATGGGAATGGGGATACCAGGAGAGTAGACAGAAGAGGGAGATAGGATGAAAGGAAGAGGCAACCACCCGTCACAATGAAAGACACATAAACACACCACACACACACACACACACACACACACACACACATACCAGGGGGGTGAACAATGGAAACTGTGGTGGGAAGGGAGGCAGTGGTCGGTGCAAGATATGAAAATAATTTGTTGGAGTTTGTTTTTGTTTTTGTTTTTGTTTTTGTTTTGGGGGGGCGGTTTGGCATCACTGCATCTGGTGGTCGTGGGCGCTACCCAGTGCTGCTCCTGAGAGCCGCTGCTGGATTTGGACCGCCAAGCCTGCGGGCCGCAGTCCCGCACTCAACCACTTATGACACCAGAGCTCAGCCAATATGAAAATAATTTATAATTTATCAGGGAGTCATGAAGGTGGGGGAGGTAGGGGAAAAAGAGGAGCTGGTAACAATGGCTCAATAGAAAATAAATGTCTAGAAAAGAATCATGGCAACATGGATACAAATGTGCTTGATACAATTGATGTACAGATTACTTTAAGAGTTGTAAAAGCCCCCAATAAAATGATCTTTTAATAAATAGATAAGATTAACACTCACAAAAATCTTATGGCATAAAGTTTGTATTGGTTTTGTTTTAATGTGTTAGGGTTCCCTAGAGAAACAAAACCCGGACACTAATAATTTTCTCTATATACTTATATAGATAAAAAGATATCTAACCTAAAAAATTAACAGTTAACTAATCTATAAAGCAGTGCAAATGGCTCAGTGCAACTCACTTGCGTGAGGCAGCTAGTACACTGGCAGTCCTTGGAGTCTTGAGGGCTGCCGAGTAGTCCTCCGTAGAGCATTTCACGTTATCCAGCCTCAAGCAGCAAACAGCAAGGCAGGTCACCAACAGTCAGCCAGATGATAGAATCCAACAGTCTCCAGCTCAAGAGATGTATATTCCAGGAGCGTGGCGAAGCAGGGCGTGAAGGAACTTCAACTCACAGCAGCACAGTCCACGAATTAGGTGTCCCACGGGTAGTGTAGCTTAGAAATTGAGACACAGGACAAACAAGGCAGCTGACTGGTCCAAAAATCCAAGAGCAAGAGAGAAAGGGCAGGGATTGCTCAGCCATTTATATCTCCACCCTTCAATTGCTCTTACATGTTCATTGGCCATGTTGGCACAACAAGCCTACCTATCACATTTGATTTAAATAGGAATAAAAAAATACATTACTCCTTCCCAGAGACTAGAAGTGGAACTCCAGGAATCAATACAAGGGAAATCTTTGGGGTGCCGGGATTCTTCTGTTTCTGAGTGTGGTGGGGGGCTTACAAGAATCTAGTGTGTTCAACTGCAAAGAAATGGGTATCCTCCAGCCAACGATGTCTACTGTGTGCCATTTACTTTAAATACCAAAACACAAGCCATATCTTAACCAAATCAGAATGTCTGGGGTGGGAGTCAGATATCCATGTTTTTTAAAGCTCCCAGGGGCATCGAGTGTGTAGTCAAGGTTAAGAGACACTGAGCTTCTTGTGAGTCATGTTTGTTTGACATAGAAAGTTCTGGCTTGCCGTTAGCTCAGTCTCTATGTCCGAGAAGTAAACCCCATCGATCAACACCCACCTGTCACAGTCTGGGTAGGTTCTTAAAGAGACACTTCTCCTTATAAACAGTGTGTATTTCTGTCGCTGAGGAGCCTGCCCCATGCCAATAACGAGTGTATAACTGAGACAGTCAGTGGTAGAGTCTGAACCATGCTCAATCCACCCATCCCCAATGACAGAAGTCAACCGACATTCAACTGTTACACAAGGGATTAGTTGAGCTGCCAACTCACATTCATGGGGACCTTATGCATGTCAGAGTTGAACTGTGCTCCATGGGGTTTTCAACGGCTAGTTTTTTGGAGAAAAATCTCCCAACCTTTCTGCTCAGGTACCTCTGGATGAAGTAGAACCTCCAACCTTTCAATTAACAGTTGAGAGTCTTCTCCATTTGCACCACAAAATTCTCAGCCATTGGGTAAGTAGACTAAGTTGCACAAGAAGACACTACATGGGATCTCCTAGAGAGGCTGCAGAGAACCCGGCTGGCCTAACACTCCCTGCCTGTTGTGTGTTTGTGCCACCTCAGATGGGCAGAATACAGACCTCACTTTATTGCCCTATCTTACAGATCATACGACTCAGCTAAATAAGCCTGTAGGGAATGGAGGCAGACATTTCACTCCATTTTCGTAAGTGATGGTGACTATGTCCTCCTTCAGGAAAGATTTTTTCTATTTCATCTTTGATTATTTCCTCCACTGCCGTTGACTTAATCCTTCCTTGGAGGATATCTGAAGGCTCTCTCATTTCTTTTGATAGCTATTATTCACTCCCATGGCAATTCGGTGTCCTTGACCTTTCCCTCTGCAGTCCCAAGGAAACTCTAAAATCTGTTCTCGACTTCATGAATTCCATTGTCTTCATGTCCCTCTGCACTTCGCTACCTACTGTGTGAATGGCAATTCGAGTTGCTGCACTTTCCATTGCTTTGGGGTAGTTCCTTAACTTCCTGCTATGTCTCTTATATTGTCATTTGTAGGACAACCTCCCGTTTTCAAATTCTATTCCTTTTTCATGGGAACCATGACCTCTTGCATTCTCTTTTGCAAACAACTCCCTAAAATTATCTTCTCTTTCTCTGAAACAGACTTTCAGTTTTCACTTTCTGCCTGGATCTTTAGAAAGCCATTCCCTTTCCTTTCTTTTATGGGATAGGTTTTCATAAACCCCAGGATTAAATGTTTCTAGTTTATTTATTCAGTAAACAGGAGATAGCCATCTGGGCCTAATGTTTACTAAAACCCAAGGTGTGTGGACTGCCTTTGCAGCTCTCTCCACAGCAATTCACAGAGTGCTGGCTACATTTTATTCTCAACTAGGTAGCCAGAGAGGAGTTGAGATGTTCAGCTTCTGGATTCATTTCCATGGCCCAGAAACTTCTATACTATGTAATTCAGTTAAGCTAAAATAGAATCGAATTGTATTTCCAGTACCTGGCTCACTGATACTTTGAATACATGGGAAAATTGCAATCCCCCAAATATACTACTTTCAAAGTTCTTTTCTGTCTCTGACTCCCACACAAAGTGCTTAATGATGGGGGTATTGAACCTTCTGTGAAGCAGCGCATCTCACCAGTCCCTCTCCTCCTTGTACAACTCACAAGTGGAGCTAGGAGAATGGGGGGTATGGAATGGTAGATACTCACTCAAACACTGTCCTATTCCTTCATCCACTCTGTGCCCTGCACTTTCCTAGATGAGGAGGCTGCCATGCCAAATCAAAATGCCCCCTCTTAGACATATGAGATGATGACCAAATAAAAAAGGGATCAAGTGGACACCTGTCATGAAAAAGCAGACAGCAGAACAGGTCGATGACTGCTCCAACTCATGGAGTCGCCCCATTCAGGGACAGCTGAATGCAACACTCCCTGGTCCTGCATCATCCTCATTATCACCTGCATGTCCAACTCCATCGCTCTGACAACTCTGCCGAGCTACCTGAGGAGCTCCATTGTCTTCTTTGACTCTTGACACATGATGCCATCTTCTTTTTTCATTGTTGTTCTCTTTTTTAAATCATTTAATGGGGGGTCTCATACAACTCTTATCTCAATCCATACATCCATTCTTCGTATGCTAAGCATATTTGTACATTTGTTGACATCGTCATTCCCAAAGCATTTTATTTCTACTTAAGCCCTTAGTGCTAGCTCCTCGTTTCCCCCCTCCCTCCCTAACGCCCTCTCATGAACCCTTGATAATTTATAAGTTATTATTATTTTGTCCTATCGTACACTGTCTGATGTCTCACTTCACCCACTTCCCTGTTGTCTGTACTCCAGGGAGGAGGCTATATGTAGACCCTTACCATCAGTTCCCCCTTTCTACACCACCCTCCCTCCACCCTCCAGTATTGCCACTCTCACCACTAGTTCTGCAGAGATCATCTGTCCTGGATTCCCAATGTTTTCGGTTCCTAACTGTACATCCTCTGGTCTAGCCGGACTTGTAAGATAGAATTGGGGTCCTGCTAGTGGGGGGGGTGGGTGGGGAGTAGGAAGCATTTAAGAACTAGAGGAAAGTTTCATATTTAATCATTGCTACACCGTACCCTGACTGACTCGTCTCCTTCCCCTGACCCTTCTGTAAGGGAATGTGGCTTCACCTACAATGGGCTTTAAGTCCCCAAACTGTACTTCCCCTTATTTATAATGATATAGTTTTTAGTTCTTGGATGCCTGATACCTGTTCCCTTTGACACTCCGTGGTCACACAGTCTGATGTGCTTTTTTCATGTTGGCTTTGTTGCTTCTGAGCTAGATAGATACTTGTTTACCTTCAAGCCTTTAAGACCCCAGATGCCATATCTTTTGATGACCAGGCACCATCAACTTTCTTCACCACTTTTGCCTATGCACACATTTGTCTTTGGCACTCATATTGGGAAGGTGAGCTCAATTCTAATGGCATGTCAAAATAAGTGATTGTCCAAAGTTCTGTTTCAATTCCTAAGATTTTCATTGGCTAATTTTTGCAATTGTGCACTTGGTTTTTCTTCTTAGTCTGTCTTAGTCTGGAAGTTCCATTAAAATCTGTTCTCCACAGATGACCTTGCTGGATTTGGGGCTGGTTGGTTTTTGTTTATTTGTTTTAATGTTTGTGACATAACTTCCATCACTAGACCAACATGTAAGCCACCACAGTTCAACAGACCTTAGGTAAGTAAGGGGATGGAGAAAAGGGGGGCTTTGAAGCTTAAAGAATGCCTCTTCAATACATTTCTTTTTCACAGTTCTTTTGTTTCTAAAGTAAATCTTATGTAAATAGTCAAGATGGAAAACAGCAAATGTCTAGTAAAAACGAGGCACCCAGCTTCCTCCTGGCCCTCTCAGGGGTTCTTAGATACATTTGTAGACAGAAGAGCTTCAACAGATCAACTAGAAAAATGCTAAAATGAACCCAGGAAGTATTTTCCTCTTGATATTTTTAGTGATATGAATTATTCATGCTTTGGGAGTGGATTTTATGTTCAGAAACAACCAATGGTCATTCAGTAGAGATGTGGCTCCTAAAATTAATGACTGATTGGGGAAAAGATGTTGCTATTTTGATTCCAAGAAATAGCAGAGAAAAAGTGAAGAAGATTCTTTTCCTTACAAAGCTTATGAACTGACCGTTTTAAACTGTGGGGCGAAAACTACAAATTGTTCAGACAATAGCCTGAAATAAAAGGATCTGTTTCTAAGATGAGTTTACCCAAAAAATGTACTTATTTTAATGATTTGTTTGTGTTTGCTTAAATATTGATCCCATTGCTAAAGAAAGTCATGGCAATTAGTGGAAAAAACAAATAATTTGTCACCTGACAGACCTAAGTTGGAAACCCCGGTTTGCCACGTGGCTCTTACAGCTATGTAACCTTGATGACTTTGAGGCTAAATTTTCTCATCCAAAAATGAGAGCAAGAGGACATTCCACGTAAGAGGGAATGCACACAGCCAGTGACTACCTGGAGATGTTCAGCATGATCATGGCGGGAAATGAAAATCAAGAGTCCAAAGAGATATCATTTTATACAAGTTGATGGGGGGAGGGGAGAGTAAGATTATAAGTAAACCATATGCAAGAGAAAATAAGGAACTATGAATTTCTTATATGAGGGTTTTCAAAAATAAATGAAACGGTTTCTTAGGTTGTGGGGAGATGGGGAACTGATGACAATGAGTAAAAGAAAAAAGTAAATGTTCTAAAATTAATTGCATAGATGACTGTACAGCTCTCCTTAATCTGATTAAACTGCTGAGTTGTATGATATATGAATTATATGCCACTGAAACTATTAAAAAATTATTAAATAAGATAATTTCCGATCAAAAATGCATGGGAAAGTGAAATTACATCATAATGGAATTTTCCTAAAAACTTTCGAAGCTCCCACTTACTTTATTCATGATACAGAAATTGACACAACTATATTGAAGAATCACTTTACATTATCTCTTAAAACTGAACATTTACAGTCATTTCACTCCTAAAAACCGATACAAGAGACATTTTTACCTGCGCACAACAGGAGAGCTGTATGGAGCTTTCCATGGCAATACAACAATACAAGCAAAATAATGATGACCATCCTGATGCTGTCAGTCAGAGACTGGATGCGCACGACGTAAAGCCCACTGCCATCAGGTTTACTCCAACCCCAGCGGCCCGACAGGACAATGGATAGAGCTGCCCCAAAGGGTTTGCAAGGCTGTCACTCTTGGCAGATACTGACTACCTCATCCTATTTATCCCAGGGAGTTGCTAATAGATTCACATCACCGAACTTTCCGCCCAGTGCTTAACCCGCTGCGCCACCAACGAAGCTTAGCGCGTGGATAGGTTATGTATGTTCACACAATGAAATCAAATTCAGCAGATACAGTGACTTGACTGTGCTGTGGTGGCGATGTACCATTCAGTCCGTTCCAACTCACAGCACCCCTATCGGCAACAGAAGGAAACTCGGGCAGTCTCACACCAGCCTCACAAGTGCCGTGTTGAAGTCCGTTATTGCAGTCGTTATGCCAAACCATCTGGTCCATGGTATTCCTCTTGGTTGGTGCTCCTCTACTGTAACAAATATAATACCCTTTTGCAGGGACTGGTCTTTCCTTACAACATGTTCAAAGTATGTAAGACAAACTCTTGCCATATTTGCCTCTAAGAAGCACTCTGGTTGTACATTGTTAAAGACAGATTTTGTTGTTGTTGTTGTTATTGTTGCTCTTCTGGCAGTACACCTACTTGGTATGTTCTGCATTCTTCACCAATAGTATAATTCAAATGCATCATTTCGTCTGTCTTCCTTATTCAATGCCCAAATTTCACATCCATACGAGGCAATTGAAAATATTGCTCCAGATGTGGTGAAGAAAGCTGATGGTGCCCAGTTATCAAAAGATATAGCATCTAGGGTCTTAAAAGCTTGAAGGTAAACAAGCAGCTATCTAGCTCAGAAGCAACAAAGCCCACATGGAAGAAGCACATCAGCCTGTGTGATCACAAAGTGTTGAATGGATCAGGTATCAAAGAACAAAGTATTATATCATTATAAATGAGGGGCAGTACAGATCAAGGACCCAAAACCCATCTATAGGTGAAG
>PVJH01028325.1:0-27418 GCA_004026705.1 Nesogale talazaci
CCCCTCCCTTCTGATAAGGATTGCAGACTGTCTCCCTGGAGGAGAACTCAGGGACACTTCAGGTCAAGCCCGTTGAGAGAGGACCAAGGTGAGGCCGCCCCCTTCCCTCTAGAGCCAGCCCATCTCCTTGTGTATGTGCGGTCCTGTCACATGTGTGCCTCTAGTGCCTCCTCTTCCTGTGGCATGTCTGCCCCGGCTTGTCGCCCTCCCATTCTGTGCATGCCTCTGAAACAACACCTTCCTGCTACTTATGTCTGTGAGTTTGCTTGCGGGCCTGAGATTATATAAACTTGTGAGAGAATACATTTGCCCCCTTTCTCTCCCAGACCTGGCTCCTGATACCAAGGAGGAGGAGAGCACCCTAACCCTTTTGTCTGCCTCTGAGTTTCTTCCCTCCGATTACAGAGCTGTCCCTTAGGGTCCATCCAGATGTGCACTGGATCCCATACAGGGGTCTCACAGCAGGGAGGCCTTAGGGTGCTGGTGACAGTGGCTTCTACAGCCCCTAGTCTCTTGTGTGGGGAGCTTATCTGAGCAGAACTGAGAACCTCCAGGGCTCACTTAAGAGTGGTCCCTCCGTCCAGAGCTCCTGTGGGAAATGGGAAATGACCTCATATAGACTTGTTCTCCATTGTGCAGAAAATAGACACAAGCGCTCAGATTTGACAGAACTTTCAGAGACATTCCCTCCAGCTCCAAAGTTCTACCCTGGGGCTCAACCACCCAGCCCTGGCGTTCACCAAGTATGCTGCCAGGTGAGGAGATAGAAATGGACTAGAGCACTCCCGATGGGGCCACACTGGGCAGGAGGTGCGGCTGGGGCTGTGATGCAGGACCAGGTGCAGCAGGTCCCAGTACAGATTGTTGACCTGGTTTGTGATGTCTGTGTCCAGGGTCGAGCACCCTCAGGGCAGCATATCAGGTAGTTGGTCATCCACTCCTGCTACTCTGAGAGCCCCGAAGACTGGGGTTCTGAAGATGCCCACCCTTCTAGCTCATCAACCCTCAAAAGCTCGGAGACGCCCTCACGCCTAGGCCCACCAGCCATTTCATGGGAAAAAGATGGGCTTTCTATTCCTATTAAAAAAGTTAGTCTTGTGATGCCCCCGAAACAAACAAACAAAGTTAGTCTAGGAAACCCACAGGGGCGGTTCTACCCTATCTTATAGGGTCACTATGAGCCAGCATCAACTTTTAAAATACTACTTATATGCTCCAGATTTATTATTCACAGTCTTTTTTTTTTTTTTTTAAGGCATCACTGCCCTCTGGTAGGAGGGGGAGGCCCAGCCTTGCTGCTGCTGGATTTGAACCACCAAGCCAGTCGGCCGCAGTCCCACACTCAACCACTACACTACCGGGGCTCAGCCCGGTTATTCACAGTCTTAATATGAACAGGACATTCAGAAAACAGGCAGTTAATCCAAAGTACTGCTTTCTATACCATAGACAGTAAGTCCACAGGTTTTTATTCAAAAGACTTACTCATTGAAAGTGCTAACAAATATATTTTATTTGTTTTATTTGTTTTGTTTTGTTTTTTGGGCATCACTGCCCTCTGATGGGAGTGGGAGGCCCAGCCTTGCTCCTGGAGAGCTGCTGCTGGTTTGAACCGTCAAGCCAGTGGGCTGCAGTCCCGCACTCAACCACTATACCACCGGGGCTCATTCCCAACAAATACATTTTTTGGGGGGGTGCGGGGGGCATCACTGCTCTCCGGTGGTGGGAGTAGGAGGCCCAGCCCCACTGCTGGAATGGAACCTCCGTCCCAGTGGGCCGCAGTCCCGCACACAACCACTACGCCACCGGGGCTCAGCCCCAACAAATACATTTTAAACCAAGACTTGAGCTCTTTTATTAACCATAGACACAACCTCTTTTTTTTTTTATGATTCTACTGGGGGCTCTTACAGCTCTTATAACATTTCATACATCCTTTGTGTCAAGCACAATCGTACACATGTTGCCATCCTCATTTTCAAATATTTTCTACTTGAGCCTTTGGTATAAGCTCCTCTTTCCCCCTCCTAGTCACAACCTCTTTAACAGCCATTTCAGTACTCACAATATTTTCTTTGCCCATTATCATCAACCCTGATTTCCCCCCATTAACTCTAATGAATGAAAAACAATCCTTATTAATGCCATTAAATGTCGTGCATTAAGAAATACTTGAAGAAGCCACCCCTCATATCACAAGACCTACTACCTCACAATAAGATTACCAGTAATCTTATTGGGTTTCTCCCTAGCTATTGACCTACATCTATTAATCCATAACCTAAAACTTAATACCCCCTTCCTTTTTTTAAAAGTTTTTTTTGTGTGTGAGAATCACTGCCCCCTGGTGAGAGGAGGAGGCCCAGCCTTGCTGCTGGAGAGCTGCTGCTAGATTTGAACCGTCAAGCCTGTGGGCCACAGTCCTGCACTCAACCACGACGCCACCGGGGCTCAGCCCAACTTAATACCCCCTTCTAGTCACATCCGTTTTCTAATACATTTCCCTGTTAGTCTAACTACTAGTCAGAACTTGGTTTGTACCACCCCATACTTAATTTGATTAGAAAAATCTTTATCAAATAGATTGTAATAAGAGCTGTAAGAGCTCCAATAAAATGATATAAAAAAAATCTTTACAAAAAAATCTAGTCCTAAGGCTGAGCCCCAGTGGCGTAAGTGGTTGAGTGCGGAACTGCAGACCGCGGGCTTGGCGGTTCAAAGCCAACATCGACTGGGTAGCACCCAGGACCACCAGAGGCAGTAATGGCCACCACACACACAAAAAAAAATCTAGTCCTAGTCAAAAAACAGCTTTCCTAGTCAAAAAACAGCTTCCACACTTACTTCTAACCAAAAAGCCATACTTAAATCTGATTTCCACTCCTTTTAAACTTCATTATTACCTGGTCTTATTTTATTAATCTTATGTTCCCAAGTAATTTCAACAAAAAGAAAAAGCTAGCAAATAAAGATCACCCAGCTGTAACTATTATTCAACTTCCCTAGTTATACAGTGAACACCCACCAACACAATCCTCTGGAATATAACCAATCTCCTCACCACCCATGGTAATTATATAATCCAGTATCAACTTGAGAATATTAAAATGAAGGGGTGGAGTCTAGCCTGTCAATCAGGTCCCAGCCGAATAATGCTTCCTTGTGGGCATGGTCCTCTCAGGAGGACTCTGGGAACTTCCTCTTTTTGAAGGCGGGCGGGTGGGGGGAGCATCTCTGCCCTGGTGAGAGTAGGAAGCCCCGCCTTGCTCCTCGAGAGCTGCTGGAAGATTTGAACCACCAACCCTGTGGGCTGCACTCCCGCACACAACCACTACGCCACCGGGTAGCTTGCCAGTGATTGTATAGTGAGTGGTTAGTTGTGCTGCGTCGTGGCCGCAGCAACCTCGGTTCGAATCAGAGTCACGCATTGTGGGAGCAATGGCACAGCAAGAGGCTTCTGTCTTCTGCTAGAGAGGAACTTCCTCTTTCACTAGGGAGGGGGCCACATTCAGAGAGGGGGAGAAGCCACGTTGAGCCCATGCCAGCACTGAGATGCTTCCACTCTTCCATCCACCAGCCAGTGATCCTTCTGCATTCGGCATCATGGCATGTGCTGTGTGAGGCTAACGAGGGCTTTATTGGACATATGGGCTAATACCTGGCTCGGTTACTCGGTGACTTGAATTGGAACGGGCTGGGATGTTTGTTTTCTCAATCTACAATTGCTCTCTCATACACACATATGAGTGCGTCTGGATTTGTTTCTGCGATCAACCTGGACTAACACACCACCAAAGAAACCTAAACCCTTCATACAATTGGTGTATGAAACGTTCTAAGAGCTGTAGGAGCTGGGCTGCGCCCCGGTGGTAGTGGTTGTGCGCGGGACTGCGGCCCACTGGGACGGAGGTTCCATTCCAGCAGTGGGGCTGGGCCTCCTACTCCCACCGCCGGAGAGCAGTGATGCGCCCCCCTAAAAAAAAATCAAAAAGAAAAAAAGAGTTGTAGGAGCACCCAATATAATGACTTAAAAAAGAGAAACCTAAACCTTC
Organism: Nesogale talazaci; assembly: GCA_004026705.1. NCBI lineage: Eukaryota > Metazoa > Chordata > Mammalia > Afrosoricida > Tenrecidae > Nesogale > Nesogale talazaci. Next base: position 4,053 of record PVJH01028325.1, read on the forward strand.
CAAACCATTTCAATATAATAAGCTGTTATTCTTTTCACAACTGCACATCCCACACCACTACTAACAATTAAACCTAAACCCCCACTGGTAGGCTTAGAAAAAAATACCTCAAGAGGAATCAGTTTACTACACTTATGACAAAAACTGTGTCGATCGTAATTCTCACACGGACTTAAACTGCAGCCAATGACAAAAAAAATCATAATTCAACTTTTTCCGTCCAAAGTTGGCAAAATTTTACATTATTTTTTCCTAATAAGTCGCTTTATAGGGGGCTCTTAGAACAATCCATACATCAGTTGTAACAAGTGCATTTGTCCATATGTTGCCATCAGCATTTTGCAAACATTTTCTTTGTACTTGAGCCCTTGGTATCAGCTTTTCTCTCTCCCTCCCTCACCCTCATGACCCCGTGATAAATTATAATTTTGGTATCCTACGGTGCCTGCTGTTTCTCTTCACCCACGTTTCTGTCGTTTGCCCCGTGTGTGTGTGTGTGTGTGTGTGTGTGTGGATCACGGTGAGCGGCTCTCCCGTTCACCCCCGGGTATCGCGCCTCCCCGGACTGCAGCTGCCCTGGGTCCGTGTGCGGAGGGTTCCGGTCCGCTCCGTCCGGTCCAGCGCCATCCGTCAGGTGGAAGGCGGCGGGAAGCTTTAAAGAACCAGAGGGCGGCTTCACGCGAGCCCCGCTGCACCTGGGCCGCCTCGCCCCGTCAACGCAGCTGTGGGGACCCCTCGAGAGCAACAGTCGCACGCAGACTCACCATTCGTAAAAATCAGCCACGCTTTCATTGCTCACTGTGCTCCACGAAACCTTTGCCCCTGCCTCGCGGCCGTCCACCGGGCGCCGCCCCTCGAACACCCCTGCCGCACCCTCGGGTCCGGGGCCCTGGGCCACCCCAGGCTCCTTCGACCACGGGGATGCGCGCGGATGCCTGCGACTAGGAGGGCCCAGGTCGGCTCTCACCGCTGCCCGCGCTGCCCGGCTCGCGGCTCTGGCCGCCGGCTGTTGGTTGGCACAGTCCAGCCGCTCCCCGAGAGCGTCGCAGGAAACGTCCCTGACAGAAATTGCCGCGCTCCGACCAACTCTCGCGAGAGGGCCGCCCCCGCCAAAGCTGTCTAATCAGGAGGTGTGGTCGCCCCGGCCGCTTCGCCGACTGCGGCCAGGCGGGCGTGCGTGCGTGCGTGCGTGCGTGAGTGGCCCACCAGGGACTGAGTGTAAAGTGCGCGCCGCCGCGCGCCGCACAACTCTCGTGGACGCGCAGGACCCCGCGTTCTGGGCCGCCTGCCCGGCTTGCGGCCGGTGAAGCTGCTGGAGGTCTGCGGAGGCACCTCACGCCCGCGCTTTTTCAAGCGAGGAGCAGAATCAGGCATCAGGAATCTCCCCGACTTGAGATCCATTGACCGCAGAATGGCCTTGAAATGATGCGCAAAGAACTCGAAATCACCTCATGTTGAAATAGCGTCTTTAAGAAAATGCAAAAAAAAAAAAAAAATGCAGCCTCCCCCCACCAAAAAATAAGTAAATAAAAATTTAAAATTAAAAGAAAGAAGTGCAGCCCCTGGCTCCAAGTGGGGCTGCCCTCGAAATGTCAAATACAGTCCACGTAAATTCAATTGCCATCTGGGCCGGAATCCATAAATAATTGCAGCTGTGAGCCTGCTGAACTCACCTGCCGGCGCACGTGCCACCCACCAGCCCGCCCTGAAGCGCGTTCCCGCCACTACTGGCCTCCCCGCACTGCCGGGGCCCACCCGCCGGCATCTCGGGGCACCCCATGCCATCTCCACGCGAGACGACGCCCCTGGGACACGGCGGGCCAGCTGCGCCACTGCTCGGCCCGCCACGCCCCGGACGTGGAGGCACGGCAGTGGGAGCCGGCCCGAGTCACTGCTGTCCCGTTTCCCGTGTACGTTCCCGACCGGAGCACAGGGGCACGGGCTGGGGCGTCAGGCAGAGGCTCTGAAAAGAGGCAATCGTTGAGGGGTGGGATGGGTGGGTAGAGTTGGAACGTTATTTCCCAAAGATGAGATGTGTTCATGGATTTGTCATTTTTTAATTGTGTGCTCTTTTGACTTTCAAAAGCACCAACAAAAAGCCTTTGCTTTTTCGTTCTATTTGCAGTTTTGCCACCTCCTATCTCTGCAGACAGCCAAAGTTCCTCAGCCTTATTTATCTTATTTATGAAGAAACAGCCCAGCACCGTACAAAGCACCTGGCCCTAGCTTCCACAGAAGCTACAGATAGACGTATACTGAAATAAACATTAACGATGATGCACAAAACTGCTTTGGGGCCTGTTCTATGGTACACAAGTGTAAGTTTTGTTTATTTCCAAGAATACAGGTCTCACGCTCTACAGAACTCATCTGTGGGACCATCCTTGTGGCTCAAATAGGAACCATTGTAATGCTTGTCTCTCTGGGGAGTGGGACTGCCCCCTTCAGGGGTCACTTGACATAATTGGCTCGAAGCAGGCCAACATGTGTGTCCAGTCCCCACCGTGTCCAGAGCCAGAGGGAGAGTGAGAAGCAGGAGCAATGCTTCACGCTGAACTGGTCCGGGGCACAGCCACATCCCGCAGGGACGTCTCCAGGGCACAGTTCTTGAGTGCGAGAGGGGGGTTCTCAGCGCTACGGGAAAAGGTCACAGGTTAGCTCATGGAAGCACCAGACGGACACAGGGGGCTGTTGTTCCTAGGGCCGGCCAAGGAACCCCTGGAGACAGGGTTTCCTGGGAGTTCATCACTAGAAAGGTCAGATCACCACACCTTCCTCCTGCAGAAAGGTGGCCTCCCACACCAGTCCCAGCGTCGGTGAGCGGGAGGGGCAGGGCCTCACCAAAGGGGACAGGCACTGGGCGATCAGGCCTCTCCTCTGGATGCACCGGTACTTGCTGTCCTCCCTCAGCTTCATGCAGCACCGGCTCAGGCATTCGTCATGGCGGCTGCAGTAGTCCATGTTGGACTGCCAAAACACAAGTCAGGCCGGCCTCGGCCACCTCTCCTCCTCCCCACCAGGCCGGGTCCCTGGGCCTGGGCAGGCGGCCTCACCTTGCGCCAGGGCACACACTGTAGGAAGACCGTCTTGGCCGTGCACACCTTCTGCTCCCCATCCTCACTCAAGGTGCAGCAAGAACTCTGGCACTCCTTGTTCTCCAAGCAGCTGTACCTGAGGGGCTGCAGGAAAACGGAGCCCGCTCTTCCTCCAGACTCCTCTGCTCTCCCCTCCTGAGCCTCCTCCCCAACCCCAAGGCATCTGGGACCCACCTTTTTCCAGGGTAGGCAGCGAAGGAGGATGGTCTGGGAGGTGCAAAACTTCTGGGGGTTCAGGCTGTTGGTGACGCAGCACTGGCTCTGGCACTCTTGGTGGTCCTTACACACCTCGCCGATGCCCTGGGAAGCCAGGCTGACCCCGTGTCATGGCCCCACACCCAGCGCCCCTTCTGGGATGGGCTCCTGGGTCGGGCGAAGCTGAGCTTCAAGTCCCCTCATGCCGTGACCCAGGGCTGGAGCTCTACCATGTGGGGAGCCTGTCAGAAAGGCTCCCTCTGTGGGAGGTGGGATGGCCAGGGGAGGCAAGAGGGACCTGCAATCACAGCATGGGCCCTGAGTCACCCAGGTAAACTGGGGCGCGCGAGAGAAGGAAGCTGGTGGGCTGCAGAGCAGCAGGCCCTGGAGGAGACAGTGCCCATGGTGAACAATGCTGGACAGCCACAGCGGACCCTACATCTTAGCTGAAGCAATGGGCTCAGATGGGAAGGGAGCCGGAGTCAGCAGCAAGGGGCCAGGCTCTGTGGCCAGCACCTCCAGAGCAGGAGTCACACGAGTGACAGCTCGGCCTCTGTCCTTGCACACAGAAACTCCGGGCCAAAGCCCGTGCTCTCGCCATGCCTTTACAACCTGAGGCAATCGATCCCGGAGGGGCCCCAAGAGCTTTCAACTTGGATAGCATTTGACACCGACAGAGAAAAGCCCCAACTGTGCCTACAGCGACCAGCCCGCAAATAACAGTAATAAATTCTCAGGTAGTGTATCTTCATGAAGGATATTTTCCAAACCAGAATTTTTAATAATTAACGAGTCTTCAAAGTCCCTATGTCCTGTTATTGCAGATCTTTCAGCATTCCGCTGAGCCCTTTTTGTGTGTGTGTGTGGGGGGGGGGGGCATCACTGCCCTCTGGTGGTCGTGGGAGCTACCCAGTGCTGCTCCTGAGAGCCGCCGCTGGATTTGAACCGCCAAGCCCGCGGGCCGCAGTCCTGCACTCAACCACTTACGCCACCGAGGCTCAGCCCGTGCTTTTAAGATGTAATTTTCTGATTTGATTTTTTGTTGTTGTTATTGAAACCACGCATTTTCAGTAATAGGAGGCATTTAGAGTGACCTGGGAGAAGATATTGGAGAAAATAGAGAATTAGTGATGTACAAACGTCCTGAGGAGTTTCCGGTGCTGACGGTTGGTTGGATAAGGTACATTTCTTCAAATTCACAAAACGATACAAGCCCTGCCACAAGATGGCAGAGTGATGTCACCCACCCTGTGGACACTGCACAGCATGCCTGAGAAGGGAGGGAAGAGGTCCACACAGCTCAGTGTTGGTGTGACCTTGACTTGAACCCCTGGCCCCCAAAGGCCTGGAGCACCTGGGCAGGCTGGACTCCACGTAGCTGGCTGTCATCAGGGGACGGGGAAGAGGTGACTGACAGGGAGGATGTGGGCCAGAGGCAGGGCATACGGGGAGTCAGGTCCTTGGGTTTGGCTAGCCATTCCCTGGAGGTCAGCAAGGGGACTCCAGCCACAGCCTGGATTTCTGGGGGACCTTCGCTGAGAAGGAAACCAGGAGGAGACCCCTTGGGAAGGATGCGTGAACCCTGCCAGATGATGGCCTCCGATTGTGTCCAGCTCCCTGAGTTCTTCAGTTTCCAGGGCTTCCCCACTGGGAGCTGGGGGCGCTGTCTGCCTCAAGAGTTTGCTGGGAAGAGGAGCTGACCGCTGATGGAGTCCGCCCTCCCGTCGGGAGTGGAGGGTCAGACACCGTGAGTGGAAGCAACCTGCACAGATCCCCTGGGGGGGGTCCCCAGATACGGGGGGCCGGGAGCACCCAGCACATGTGCTCACCTTGTGGTTGTACGTCTGCTGGTTGTGACTGAGAGGCTGCTGAAGGAGCACAGGCCAGGGCAGCGGCACCAGCAGCATCATGATCCCCAAAGCCTGCTCCAGATAAGCCATCTGCTCAGCGTCTGTGGGGGAAGGAGGCCGTGAGCCCTGACCCCCTCTCCTCCTAGAGCAGAGCCAGAGGTGGCGGCCCCGTGCTGTGCCACTCAAAGGGCATCTGCAGTGCTCAGGGCTGGGGCAGTCTGAGAACGCTCCTGGCACCACCCCTTTCCCCCCCTCCATGCTCTTAGTTCCTCAGCACTGCACCTACACTCCTTCCTCCCTCCAGACTTGTGGCCCTGAAGCAACCCCAGCCCCAACCCACCGGGTGTATGGGGACCTCACCTCACGTCACGCTATTCCAGGGCAGGGTCTGTGAGGGTCTGTAGGGGCCTGCTTTCTCACTTGCACTGTCTCCCACGTGGAGAGCAACCTAGCAAGGATGATTCCATCTCCTTCCACTCTCCACCTGAGCAGGGCAGCCTCTCCTGCCTCCCTCCACCAGGAATGGAGTACTCATTTAGCAAGGTACCAGATAGAAGTCAAACCCAACGCCACCCACCGATTCTTATTCCCAGTCACCCTGCAGGGCAGAGAACTGCCCCGTGGTGTTTCTGCAGCTGTAGTCTTCAGAGACACACACTGCTTCCTCCTCCCCCTGCACACTTGGTGGGTTTGACAACTGACCTTTGAGTTAGCAGCCCACCATAGAACCCCCTGCACCACTCAGTGCTGCACTGATAAAACATGTATCTATCCTCCAGTTCTTCAATGCTTCCTCCCCTCACTTTCATGATCACAGTTTTACCTTACAAATCTGATTAGACCAGAGGATGTACACTGGTACGGATAGGACCTGGAATCATGGGGAATCCAGGACAGACGATCCCTTTAGGACCAGTGGTGAGAGTGGGGATACCAGGAGGGTGGAGGCAAGGTGGGGTAGAAAGGGGGAACCGAGGGCTGTGCCCTGATGGCGTAGTGGTTGTGTACAGTACTGCAGCCCACTGGGTTGGTGGTTCAAATCCAGCAGCTCTCCAGGAGCAAGGCTGGGCCTCCTACTCCCACCAGAGGGCAGTGATGCCCAAAAACTAAACAAAAAAATGTTTTAAAAAAAAGGGGGCTCTGATCACAAGGATCTATATATAAAACCCCCTCCCTGGGGGACGGACAATGGAAAAGTGGGTGAAAGGAGACATTGGACAGTGTAAGACATGACAAAATAATAACAAATTATTAAGGGTTCATGAGGAAGGGAGGGGAGAAATGAGCTGACACCAGGGGCTGGAGTAGGAAGCAAATGTTTTGAGAATGATGATGGCAAGAAATGTACAAATGTGCTTGACGCAATGGATGCATGTATGGATTGTGATGAGCTTTACGAGCCTCCAATAAAGTGATTTTAAAAAAGCAATTGTGGCAATGGCAAAAAGTATGGAAAATATCAAGGATTGCTCACAGGACAAACCAACCTGTCTTGGAAGAGGTACGGCCTGTCTTACACACTTTGGACATGCCGTTGGGAGACTAGCCCCTGTGGAAGGACATCACGTTCGGTAAAAGGGAGGGGCAGCAAGAGGACAGCCCTGGGGGGGAGACATGTCGCCGCTGACTGCGACAATGGGATCAAACTAGAAACTGAGGACACCTCAGGACGGAGCAGAGCTGCTTCTGTTGTACATAGGGCCGTTGAGGGTCAGAGCTAACTCAACAGCACCTAACCACCACCCAATTCCGTGCCCACGCGTTTACTGAACCGCTCCCCACGGTGCCCTCTCACGCCCCGTGAGCCCTGGGCCTGCCCCGCCCAGCTGCAGTCTCTCTGACGCCCTCTGGCGGGTGGCGACGGCACCTCCTCTTCACCCAGTGCGCCTTCTTGCCGGCCCGCTGAGCTGCCTGGGGAAGTAGGTCTCTGCACCCCCAGGCCACAGCGACCTCACCTCTGCGACAAGGGGCCCTGGGCTTCTCTGAACCAGAGCCTCATGAGCACGTCCAGGGTTTCTCACTGCTTCTGGCCCTGGCTTACAACAATCCTGGTGGCCTTGTGGGCTGCTGACCCAAGGTCAGCGTTCAGAACCGCCAGCCACTCCTCAGTTCCGAGAAAAAGACCACCCATCTGCCCTTTTAAAGACCTACAGCCCCTGGGGCCCCACAGCAGTGATTGAGGGGCCTGTTGTCAGGTAGCTTGAGTTCTGCTCTTTCAGATCCCATGCAGGAAACCCCCCTCCCCAAGCTTCCACAGGGGTGCAGTCCCGACAGGGACACCTACTCTCTGCCTCCCACCTCTCCAGCCCTGTTTGCATGCCATCCCTCCGGTGGAGAGGGAAGTGACCCTTGCCGAGGTGGAGGGCTTCTCAGGCTTGGAAGGAAGGTGCATATTCCGGTGGGAGCACTTCAGAAGTGTGTGGATGGGGAAAGGGAGCATCGTAAGGTTTGGCATGAAACACTTGGCAGGTGTGCACAGTAGGGGGTTGAGGACAGAAAATATCTGGGTGACTCGATGCTGGGGGCATCTGACTCTTTGCTCCAAGGTTCCCCAAAGCCCAGATGTGGGCTGCACACATGGAGGTGGGGTCTCCTCCAAGCCTCAGCCTGTGTCCAGCTACACCTTGTCCAGTTGTGTCCTCCACAGACAGAAGGCTGTGACAACCCCATGTCCAGCACCTTGTTGGGCCCCGCTGTCAAGCAGCACCTCTCACAGTGGCTCGGGCTCCCCTTTGCGGCCCTTCTCCTGACACCTCTCCACCTCGGTGTGGCCCACACGCCCCAAACTACAGTAGACAAGTCTGTTTTGTAAGCCCTGGGAAATAAAAGATGGTGCACCTCACCTTATTGCAATATTCACTGCAGCAGGGATGTCAGGAGCAGGACCCGAAGTATCTCCGAGCTTTATCTATAGCCAAGTCTCTTGTTGTGCCCCCAAGGCACCCAAGCACTGCCCTGTCGCCAGTGTGACCGCACTGCCTCCACTGCTGACAGCCCCTCAAAGCACCAGCAGAGACATCACAGCCCGCTGCGCCTTGCCGAGTCTTCACAAAACCCGTGTGTCACAGGCACAGCCTGGCCACACTTGGCCTCTTCTGTGGGTGATATCTGAGCTGTCCTATGACGACGACGACGACGGCCGCACCCAACAAAGCACCGGTGCTGTCTCTTCCCCTGTGATGTATGGGGCACTCAGGAGACCGGACGGATGGTGCTGCTGAGCAGACCAGGGTGCCATCACCCCTTTTTAAGCTCCCCCTCAAAAAAATTTGCTATGGAAACCGGTCAGTGCACACAGGACCCAACATAAGCCATCAGCAAGTCCACGTGGACTCGGGATGTGCCCACATTGTGGGAGACCGCTTTGGAAGGCTTCCAACCGGTTTTCTTCAGACGCCGTTCACAGGTGCCTCTGGGTGAGTGGCTGAACGCCCCCACAAACTCCTTTAAACCCTGGCTACCTCTTTTTGAGCATCACACCTTGGGTCGGGCTATGCCAAACCTGGTTCTCACCACTTTCACAGCAGCATGAGAAGGTAGGGTTCTGCCTTCTGGTTCCCAAGGAAAAGGTCACATCACTACCAACACAACACCCCCACCCACCCATCCCCCTGTGGGCAAGAAGCTGACCTCAGGTCCAACCCAGGTGCGACGATCCCCAAGTTCTCCAGGGCCTCCAGCTATCTATACATTAGAACGCAACACACAAAGCAGAAACAGGCTATGACTTGCTCAGGCATTTTCTATCCTGAGGTGGCAACTCTAGCAATGAAGAACTTATGTTCAGTCTCCAGCAGGCCTACCTATTTGTCCCAGGTCCCACCTGCTCCTCTAAGACGTGAGACCTGCGGGTAAGGCTGCTGCTCTCAGCTCACCAGACGCCCACAGCAAGAGAGGCAGTGAGGTGAATCCTTGGCCCTTCCCCTTGTACCTGCTCCCACTCCATCCCCACCTCCACTCTGTGAGAAAGCCTTTGATCACCCCTGTAAAGGCAGAGTGTACGAACTGACCATGCCAGAATGGCCCGAACCTGATTCACACCTGCCAATTTCTTTAATCTGTGTTCCTTCTTCCAGCTCAGGACCCTCAGAGGAAACTAACCATGGTGTCCCTGCAAAGCACCCAAGCAGCAAGTACCCCGTGCCCCCAGGCTCCAGTGGAGCACACCTATAGCCTCCTCTTATTTCCTGGGAAGTTTCCTCGTCCCCAGACCCCCAAATCTGTGCCAGAGGTGGCAATGGAGTTGGACCATTGCCCACCTCACCCAGAACAAGGGATTTCCACGTGCTCTCCTCCTAGGCTGCCCACTTAGTCATTGTGTTAGCATCTACTATGTGCCAGAGGCCTGCTGACCCAGCAGGAATGGACTTGGTGGAAAACCTGAAGGTTGGTGGTTTGGATCCACCAGCTGCCCCACTGAGAAAGATGATAAGGATCACCACCTCGTGGCTGCTTAGCGGGGATTGAGTTTGTCAATGGTGGTGGATTAGTTTGGGAAAGGAGATAGAAAATGGTCGGACAACACAAAGGGTAACATCGATGGCACTGAATCATACAAATAGAAAGTTCTGGAGTAGAAGAATGTTTTGTTGGGTGTATTTTTGCCACAATTAGCAAACAATTACACAAATAACAATGAGTAGAGGAACATGTTCAAGACTTGAACATGGTGACAAATGTACTACCTCTCGATGACTGAATTGTATGACATAGATGAAATGCTACTCAACCTACTGAAGGGAAAAAACGCGGTAGCCTTAGAAGCCCCCTGGGGCCGTTCTCCTGTACCCGTTCAGCTGCGTGATAACCTACTTGAAAGCCACGGTCTATTTTTGAGTCACGTGCCAGGGAGTGCTGGCTCTGAGCGGTTCCGCCCCAAACACCAACTCCCAGGTCGCTTACACAGTGCCTCCTCTTCCAAGCAGACTGTAAGGCCCAAAACCAGGACACGCGTCCACAAATGAGCCCTTCATCTGCACGCCCTTGACGCTTGGGGTAGCTGGAGTGCTAGGCCCATAACAGTGTGAAACGAAACGCTTCTCTGGGAGACCTGAGAAGGCTGAGGGGAGGGAAGACTTGGGTTGGCGAGGGGGCCTGGCTGTTCCTCTAGAGAGGACACGGGACCAACAGGTGATGGATGGCAGGGGAGAGTGGTCCCCCTTACAGGGGAGCCTGCCCCTCGCCCCAGAGTTGCTAGAGTGGCTGCTGTATGCGCAGCAGTGGCTCTGGAATCATCTTGATCTGTAAGCACGGTGAACAGCCCCTCTCCTGCCAGCTGCAGGCGCCCCCCACTTCACGTCCTGTGGTGGCTCTTCAGGCCCACTGGGATGTTCAGCATGGGGTGAGACCTCTCCGAACTTGGGCCAAGACCAGGGTGGGTTCCTGTTCCATGTGGACATCCAAATATGGTCTCAAGCTGCCTCCCCACCCCAACCATGTCTTTACATGGATTACGCTGCGGGTCCACAGACCCTCGCAGAACCATCAGAGGATATCACAGATTGGGAGGGAGGGGGCATAGAGGGTCTGGGCTGAGGCCTTGCCCACAGTCCTCTTGCCCAGCCGATGCCAGTACCTCATTGGGATTTGCTACAAAATAGGAGAAAGGAACATAAAAATTGCTACTAAGAATTTTTTGAATTAAAAAATTGCCATTCAGGAGCAGGGCTGGGTAGCTCCCACGACCACCAGAGGGCAGTGATGGCCCCGCCAAAAGGGGAAAAAAAAGATTTAAAAAAATTGCCATTAAAAAAAGGCAGCGCTCGCAATGTCTCCGTGGAGCCACTGGGTGGCCACGGTGCCTTTGCTGGCAGGGATTGGGGTCCACTTGGGCTCCACGCGGCGGTGCTCAGAGTGCACGCGGAGCCGCCAGGGGGCCGTGTGCGAGTTTCGTCTCACCAGGCTCTCAAACCAAGTCCTCGTTCCGGTGGCAGCTGCTCTGCGCCGGGGCGGCGGCGACCTTCCTCCCCTCGCCCAGCAGAGCTGGCACAGGAGCAGCACACCTGAGCCACCTGCCTGGGCCAGGAAGGTTGGATCCAGGGTGGGGCGGAGCTGCGCGGGCAGCGAGGCGCAGGGCGAGCTCGGGCACGCAGGGGTCCGGCCATGGCCGCCGCGGAGCCCAAGCCCCCCGGGGCAAGTGCAGCCCGGCGCCTGGCTCGGGGCTGCTGGTCGGCGTTCTGGGACTACGAGACGCCCAAGGTGGTGGTGGTGAAGGACCGGCCCCTGGGCATTGTGTACCGCGCGGTGCAGCTCCTCATCCTGCTCTACTTCGTGTGGTACGGAGGGAGGGCAGGGGGCTGTGGACGGGCAGGGCAGGCTCCCCGGAGGTGGGATGGGAGTCCTGGGGCAGAGCTCTTGGGTGCTGCTTCCCCAGCGACACCTGTCCCCATTCCCCCAGGTACGTGTTTATTGTGCAGAAGAGCTACCAGGACAGAGAGACTGGTCCCGAGAGCTCCGTCATCACCAAGGTCAAGGGCATCAGTGTATCCGAGCACAAAGTTTGGGATGTGGAGGAGTATGTGAAGCCCCCGGAGGTGTGGCTCTCCCTGACCTAACCTCCACCCCCACCCCCCGCCCCCAGCCTGGCAGCCCCCGGTGGCCCAAGAGTTGGTGAGTACTGTAACCCCCTCCCCTCTCTGAGCAGGGAGGCAGTGTCTTTAGCATCATCACAAGGATTGAGGTCACTCCCTCCCAGACCCTTGGAACCTGCCCTGAGGTGAGGGTGAGGCCTGGAGGGGCAGCCCTGGGGGAGGGGGGGGTTATCCATCTGAGGCCAAACCAGACTCTCTCCCACAGAGCATAAGGGTCAACAATGCCAGCTGTGACTCGGATGAGGACTGCGTAGCTGGGGAGCTGGACATGCTGGGAAATGGTCTGTGGGAACCACTGGGGGCAGGGCAGGGGTAGTGGGGAGTATCCTGTGGTCACTTGGGAGTGTTTGCCGTAGGGCTGCGCACCGGGCGCTGTGTACCCTATTACTACAGCCCCTCAAAGACATGCGAAGTGTCCGCCTGGTGCCCGGTGGAGGACGGCGCCTCCATCAGGTGTGTGGGCAACCCCAACCTGCAGCTGCCCCCAGAGACAGGAGCATGATCGACTGCGGGGGTGGGGGTGAACAGTGGACCTGAGACCCAGGGAGAGGGAACTAACAGAGTCTGTCTGCGCCCCCAGCCAGTTTCTGGGCAAGATGGCCCCCAACTTCACTATCCTCATCAAGAACAGCATCCACTACCCCAAGTTCCGGTTCTCCAAGTAAGACGGGATGTGGTGCCTGCTGGGAGCACACATGTGGGGAGGGGGCTCAAGCATCTTCCCGGCTCTGACCTCTGTCCTGCTCCACTCAGGGGCAACATCGCCAGCAGGAAGGACAACTACCTGAAGCACTGCACCTTCGACGAGCTCTCTGACCTTTACTGCCCCATCTTCAAGCTGGGCTTCATCGTGCAGGCGGCAGGAGAGAACTTCACGGAGCTGGCCCACAAGGCCAGTGTGTGGTGGACTGCTGGGGAGGACAGGCTCTGTGGGGGAGCAGGGGCCCTTCCAGCTCCGAGCAAGCAGAGGAAACACAATCGGCTTGAGCCACTGGGTGTGGGTGGCACCTGCTGAATTATTGACACCTGGTGTTCCCAGCCAGTCGCCAGCGTCCCCTCAGGCCCCCCTGGAGGGCCCACAGTTAGGGTCCACCTTAAACCTACAACAGGGCCCCTCCTCTGCAGGGTGGGGTCATCGGGGTCATCATCAACTGGGACTGTGACCTGGACCTATCGGCATCCGAGTGCAACCCCAAGTACTCCTTCCGGCGGCTGGACCCCAAGCACGTGCCCGCCTCTTCGGGCTACAACTTCAGGTGTGCTCGGCCTCAGAGGAGGCTCCCCCGCTGCCCACCTGCCACACTGCACTCCCCACAGGTAGGGCGGGCGGGCATGGGGTCACTCCTGACCTCTCTCCGTCTGCCCACCAGGTTTGCCAAATATTACAATGTGAATGGCACCACCTCCCGCACGCTGATCAAGGCCTACGGAATCCGAATTGACGTCATTGTGCACGGACAGGTAGGCAGGACCCGGGCTGCTCTCCCGACGACGCACTGACCGGCCCCTCGTGCGCACCCCGTCGTCCCTCCATTGACTAGCCACTCACACTCTAACGTCCGCCCCCAACTGACTGGACACTTCACCCCCCAACTTTGCTCTGATTGCACGGGCTGAAGACCAGCAGGCTGGGACGGGGCAGTGTGCTCACGGCCTCTTCTCCTAGGCAGGGAAGTTCAGCCTGATCCCCACCATCATCAACCTGGCCACGGCGCTGACGTCCATCGGGGTGGTAAGGACCCCTGGGGCGGGGTGGGTGGGGGCCGGTCAGGCCCTGAGCAATGTCTCTGCCGGCCCAGGGCTCCTTTCTGTGTGACTGGATCCTGCTCACCTTCATGAACAAGAACAAGGTCTACAGCCACAAGAAGTTTGACAAGGTGTGTACACCGAGGCAGACCACCACCAGCTGGCCGGTGACCCTGGCTCTGGTGCTGGGCCAGGCCCCTCCCCCAACCCCACATCACCTATCAGGCCAGCCACCCAGCCCTCCCTCAGGACTGGGCAGCTAGCCAGCTCTCTGCCCGGCCCAAAGCAGATGGTGGATGGTCCTGATGCAACTCTGGGACAAGGGCTTTCTGCCTCCGAGCCTCCCCAGCAGGACCCCAAAGGTCTGGCCCAACTCTGAGCCTCCGATACCCCACCTTCCCAACACGCTGCACTGCAGACCCAGGCATTGTGGGGGCTGACCCCTGAAACCTCAGCTTTAGGCCGAGTCCTGCTCCCCCAGCACCACCTGGAACTCCAACAGTGTGGGATGGGTCCTGCCACACATGAACGCTGCCCATCCATCAACACTGGGACCTGAGGGCATGTCGGTGGGAGGGCCTCACCCCAGAAGAGACAAGTTCACGCAGAGCTCTTCACTCACTCTGCTCCCTCTCAGACAGGCCCAGGGCCCCACACCTCTGCTCCTCAGGGAGGCGGCTGGGCTCTCCGTCCTTAGCTTTGCAGTCTGTCGGTCTTAACCCTTCAAGAGTCTTGTGGCCAGAAGGCCACCATATACTCCGAGCCCATTAAACCTGAACCCAGAACCATTGTCTTATTTTCTGGGGGTGCGGGAGGATAGCACTGGGGGTGGGTGTCAACAGGTGCAAACATGGGCAGCTCATGGTCACGGCCAAGCCAGCATCCCTCAGACCAAGGGACTAATAGCAGCGAGGGCTATGGCTAGGGCACTGGACACACCCAGTACTTTCCTAGCCTGGTTCTTCTCTAGGAAGAACCTGAGACCCATGCGCCCTGCCCCCAAGTTGAAGAGTAGGGTGGAGCAGCCCAAGGGTGGGATGTGGGGACGAAGCTGGCCTCCATGGCCCATATGAAGAACTTGACTCAAACCAGAGCTGAAAGGGGGCGGGGGGGTGTCAGTGGCCAAGGCGATGACAGACAAGGGGGTGCTGAGAGGAAGGAGCTGGAGATTGGGGGCTGGCACTAACCTGATCAGGCGGCATGTAATCTGGTTAGGAAGCCCATGGATGCTGTGTGAAGGATTGCTACAGGGCCGCCTCTCAGGCTGGCGCCTGCCTGTCCCAACCACCCAGGGCCAAGAACTTGGCTCTGGGTCCTCCCTGGCCCACGGACAAGTGTGGCACTGAGCTCAGTGCACTAGCTCCCGGAGGAGGACCACGGAGGCCAGGAGGCAGGTCCAGACTCACAGGAACCCTCCTTCAGTTGCGCCCCACGTGATGTTTTAGGGTGGTCACGGCAACCTCCTCAGTCCACAGGTATTCGTTCTGTACTCCTGCATTCAGGATGGCTGGCCAGCTCTTGCATACTGGGCTTTGGTGTCACCGGTCACCAGGGTCAGTGGCCTCTCACGTACTAGGTTCATGAGATGTCCAGCTTCTTTTGGGGAACTGGTTTTTCCAGCTGGGCCCCTGCACAGCCCAGAGCCAGGCCAGCTCGTGTTTCAGGCCCTCTGAGGCCTCACATGCCCTGTCTTCGGAGCTGGCCACGGCAGATGGAGCTGTGTGTGTAGGACCAAGTGCAGTCACCAATGCTGCTCGGCTCCAGAGACCCTGGTCCTACAAGCCAGGCCTGTGCAACGGTCCATTGTTCACAGACGGCACTGGGTGTCCCTTGGGCAGATCGGATTCGACCACACCCTCCCTGACGGGCAGCGGCTCCCTTCCAGGAAACTTCATTAGCCTGCTCATCGAGCACACCCCCAACCTCCGCCAACCCTAATTTGATTTGAGTCCACTCTCGAAGCCTCATTGCGAGGCTGATGCTGGCTCGTCCAGCTGCAGGAACCTCGGGTTTCCAACACAGGGTGGTGACAGACACAGCGGCTCCTCAGCTAGTCGTCCTTGTGCAGTACCATCCAGGCGGCCCTGACTCACGGTGGCGGCGGCCTCCAGGCCTGTGCCATTCTCATGGTACTGCAGATGGCGTCACCCCGCCTCGTTGAGGATCTTCCTCTTCTCCCTCGACCTTACCCCAGTAGAATGCTCTGCTTCGGGGACTGGTCCTTCCAAAGTGCGTGCACCGATGTCCTCTTGCCCCCCTTCCTTTCGAGGGGCCTTCTGGCTGCCCACGGTAACGCACCTTTGGAACGGGCACACACCCCGTCCTCTTGCAGCCCATCCGCTCAGTCGCTGTCATTCTGTTGCATTCCTGTGTTGGGACTTCTCACTACATCGCCCATCTGTTTCTACAGCCTTGCTTTTCACTAGCGCCTTAAGCGCAGCTGAGGTGTCTCCCTTCCCCATCATGGCTTCCTGCCCACCCTCCACCCTCCTGGAATAACTGAAGATGACTGTTTCCCTTCCATCTTCTGGTGCTTCAGGCATCAGAGGGTATTTTGCCCACGGAAGGAACTATGACCTTCTACCCCCAGGGCTTTACACATTTCTTATTTTACTGTGTCTTCTCGAGCTGCCCTGTTCGGCTCTTTGATTTAAGCATTACTTCCTATTCCTTTAGCACTTCTATGTGCAAGTGGAAGTTTCCAGAGCCTCTTCTGACATCCACTCTAGTCTTTTTTTTTCCTGCTTGTTTTAATGACCTTTTTGCTTTCTTCATGGATGAGGTTCCCGATGTCATCCCACAGCTTCTTAGAACTTTGGTGTTCAATGTTCACTTTATCAGTGTTCACTGCCATGAATTTATTCCTGAGGTAGACTCTAAGTTGAGGTAAGACATATTTAAGGTCCTACTTTGTTACTGTGTGGATTTGTTTTTAATTTTCTTCATCACGGACCTGCATATATGAGCAATTGATGGTCTGTGCCCAGCAGGACTCTGATCTTGTTCTGGCTGATGGCACCGAGCTCAGAGACCCCCAGCAGCAAAGAAGAAAATAATAAGCGTCTAAGGAAAGGGCAGGTGCGAACCCAGGGTCACGCAGTGGTCACTGGGAGACCACTCAGGCTGCCCTTGGAGCAACAGGTTCCACCCTCATAGACTGTCCCCAGGCTAGTCCAGGTTCCACGAGACACTGTCACTCATGTGGCTAGAAAAGACGACCCATGTCTAACATCTCTTTGTAGCCTCTCTATTCGGTTTTCCTGCCTGCCTTCCACCAGCCCCAAAAGGTCACAGAGATGGACGAAGCTGGACTCTCCCAGGGACCAGGCTGGAAGGAACGTGGGCCCCGCCACCCTGAACAGTGTACAAAGAGTGAGAAAGGCCACCTGTGGACACCGAGTTGTGTGGTGTCTGGGGAGCAACATGAAGGACGCAGGTTGACTCAGTGGGGAACCATTCAAAAGTGGTCATTGAATGCCATGGGGTCCACCCCTGCTCCCCAATCCCCGCCCCCCACCCCAACCTGAGTTCCTGGTTGCTAACCAGGCCGTGTGTGATGGGATATGTTCCCTGGTCCCACTTTGCAGTATAGCGGCACCACTAGCACCCTCCTTAGTTCCCTAGGGTTGCCAGACTGCCTCCTGCCCCAGTGACGGGGCTCAGATGTGCCCCACCCAGGCCCTCCCATCACGCAGTCTCCAATGCCAGTGGGTTCCCCCATCTCACCCAGAGTGCAGGGCAGCTTCCCAGGAGGAAGAAGGGGGTTGGCCCAGGG
Organism: Nesogale talazaci; assembly: GCA_004026705.1. Taxonomy (NCBI): domain Eukaryota; kingdom Metazoa; phylum Chordata; class Mammalia; order Afrosoricida; family Tenrecidae; genus Nesogale; species Nesogale talazaci. The sequence goes on from PVJH01028325.1 coordinate 21,304, forward strand.
GGCACGACATTCTTCAATTTCACCCCCAACCCCAAAGAGGGGCAGACAGGAACAAAAGATGTAATTCTCTATTTGGTGAGAAGGCACCTGCCCCAGGGCCACAGTGACATTCCCTTCACCAATAATAATCTCTCATAGAGGTAACTGCCCGAGTCACAGCCTGGCCAGCACCAGCCCCCATTTACCCTCACCCCCACCCCCTCCCACCCCTAGAAGAAGACCCTCAGCGTGGTGAAGGAGTCTTCTGCAGGACCCACTCCAAAGTCTCCAGGAGGTAGGACATGTTGTAGTGCTGGGCGATGTTCCGGAAGATTCCCAGCTGCTCTATGAAGGCCTGTGGGAGGACACAGCCACAATAGGACCTGCATCCCAGATGGAAGAGGCTGAGATCTGAGGGACAGGGGCAGCACCCTGCTCACCGTGGTGTGGACGGTGAGGGTGAAATCGCCAGCACAGCTGCAGTGGACGGGCATGTGGGTGTCTTTCACAGCGCCACACTTCAGGCAGACCTGAGACAGGAGCCGGTCAGGACATCAGAGCTGAGGACACTCGAGTTGAGTGTGCCCATCCAGACCCTCCTGTCGCAGAAGGCCCTCGACTGGAGGTCAGTTACAGACCCTGGGTCCAGACACGGATACCCACGTGTCAACAGGCAGACAAATCCCCAGACAAGTTCACGCCGAGACACACACACACACACACACACACACACACACACACACACTCTCAGTCCTGCAGACATTTCATGAAATCCCCTGTCTCTGCCGAAGGCTGGCTCTGCAGCAGGTCTGACGGGCGGGCAGCTCACCAGGTCTTGCTGCATGAAGGCCATCAGCTTGTTCTGCAGCGCCTCCACCAGGGCCGCCTCGAGGACGGTGGGCTCATAGGGCTCCTCACAGTTGGGGCAGAGCCACTGAGGCAGGATTGCCCCGTCCTGGCAGAGGAGAGAGAGATGGCCCCACAGCCCAGGCCAAGTTACAGGCAGTGCGGGCTCAACAGGGGTGCCTGGTGCCCACTCATAGGACGGGGCCCCCGACCCACCTGGGAGAAGGCAGAGTCCTTGCACAGATCCAGGTCCCGGCAGAAGTTGCAGCTGTGGCAGATGACCTCGGGGAGTATGTAGGAGCGACAAGGGTCTTGGAACTGCGCCTCTGGCGAGAACTCCCCGACACCCACCAGGCGCATCAGGTCCCGTCGCAGCTTGTTGACCTGGTTCGTGATGTTCGTGTCCAGGGACAGCACCTACAAGGCAGCATGTCGGGCGGTCACCCACTGCTGCTGCCACCGAGAGACACCCTGAGGCTGCTGCTCAGAAGTCACCAGCCGCCCCCCAGTGCACCAACCCCCTGGAGTTGCCGGTGGCCCCACAGCTATAAAACACAGCTTCCAGACCCACTAGTTGCACTGACGGTTCCCAGTTGGGATGTCTGCTGGGCAATGCTCTCCAAACACCTCCACTGGTCCTCTTAGCAACTGCCTCTACACCCACAATGCTCTCAGCTCTTCCAACGGCTGAGGGACTCAGGGCACTTAAGAAAGAGGGTCTGGGAGATAGCCCCCTACAAAACTCTTTCTTTATAGTTCTTTTCCAAACAAGGACAGTAGCATAATCTTGCTCACACTTAAACAAAATAGCAGCAGGGCTATCAGCCGCTAAAATCCAGAGCCGTGAGACGAAAGCCTGGTTGTGGAAACCGGAGTCAGGTGATTTGTGAAGCTGCAACTCATATAGACAGAGAAACTCCCTGGAAGTGGGTGTGGCTACAAGAGCGCTCCGAACCTATAGTATTGGTTGTGAGGCCAGGGAGGGCTGAAAGCCACTGATAGCTGGAGAAAGATGCTACCAGACCAACCCACAGGAAGGCGGAGACAAAGTCTGTGGCCCCAAGGGAGCACTTTCAGGCCTAGGCTGAGTGCAAATTGGCTCCCTCCAGTGATGTAGTTCGGTACTGCAAAAGGAATGAATGGAAGAGAAACATAATGTCTCTGATACAAATGGTTTGCTCACAACTGTTACCCAAAAGGCACCGCCCAGAACAAACACTCCTGAGATCTGCTTCTGTGAGTGTCGAGGCCAACGGGGCCGGGGCCGGATGGGGCGATTCTAGCCTCTAACGCAGGGGCAACCCAAACCCACAAAAACAGGAGCAAAAGAGCGCTGCTCAACAAGAAAGAAGAGGGCTGTGCGCGGCACTGCGGCCCACTGGGATGAAGGTTCACTTCCAGCTCCACGGAGCAAAGGCTGGGCCTCCTACTCCCACCACCTGAGGGCAGTGATTGCCACCCCCCCTCCAAAAAAAAAAAAGATGTTTGTGCTAGATGAGCACGCAAAGACACCAATACCGTCAGTCATTGGAGAAAGACAACTTGAGCAACATGTGACACCACTGCACACCTATCTGAGTGGCTCAAGGGAAACATGACCGCACCAAGTCTGGCGAGGGCATGGAGTGAGTCGCTGGAGCTCCATTCCCACAGGACTGGTGGGAAGGAAGCAAGGCGGCATCGCTGCTGAGAAAACTGCAGGCAGGCCCGCCTAGGAGTTAGACACATGAGTTAGACTCAGGATGGCCCTGTCAGCCATAATCCCTGTGTGCTGTGTAATACCTTTGGGTTTCATATGCCTATGGCTGCAGTACCATTTTGGAGGACATTACCTGCTGCCAGAGATCAATAAGCATGCAGTCTCATTTCAGACCAACACTCTCTTGGGTTATCCTCTTGACTATTACTTACAATGGATGGAAAGAATTACATACAGCAGCTGAGAGAGGAAAGAATACTGTTTCTGGAGTAGCGTGAGTAGAAGCTAACGCACAATAGAAACTTCTTGCCCGAGGCCTCTGCTCCTAGGTGCATAACTAAGATAAGGTCCAAGGGTGGAGATGGGGTTATTACAGCTGGGTGAACTTTTATTGCACCGTGTAACTCCCACCAAATAATCAGTATGGGTCAAATAAGATGGGGAAAGATACAGATCGGATTCTCCTGCAACTGTAAACATGGTTCCCAGAAATGTCATTCTGCTGTATAAAAAATACTGTAGGGGCTAAGCCCCGGTGGCGTAGTGGTTATGTGCAGGGACTGTGGCCCACTGGGATGGAGGTTCAATTCCAGCTCCACAGGAGCAAAGGCTGGGCCTCTTACTCCCACCCCCAGAGGGCAGTGATGCCCCCCCCCCCAAATCAAACAAACAAAAAATACCGTAAATGCTTGAGTATAAGCCAATCCTTACATCAGCCGAGGCACCTAATTTTACCACAAATACTGCGTTTAAAAAATGTGCTGACAAGAGAACAAATGAAGGGGGAGGAAGAGAGAATGGAGTGCATCCTGGCCTACCAAGCTTTCAGGATGATACTCTCCTCAGAACAGCCAATGCACAGTGGCCAGCCCCACAGTGAAATGCAGCTTCCCTCGCTGACCCATGGTGCTTCAGGGTCAACAATGGAGAAACAGGGCCAGGATTACACCCTGTCTCACCCAACCCCACCATGGCAAAACACTAAGGGTGTGCAACAGAGCATGGAGTTCCCAATGGAGTGCCAAGGATATACTTTGGGACCAGGGTGTGGCACCCCATAGGACTCAACCAGGAGACACTCTTGGAGGTCAACGAACAGACCTTGAACCATTTACAGGTTTTTATATTGTTACTATTTTTACTTTTTTACATATATGTATGACATTGGGTTCTGATGTTGCTATCATTGTCTTACTTTCTTTGGTTGCTTCATCTTAGGATGTTTTTGGGGATTTTTTGGTACATATTGTTATCTCTGCAGGTCTATCTTTAGATAGATAGGCTGGAGGTGAAAATGATGGGACTGATGGTTGGGGGGTAGGGGAGTGGCATGGGAGATGGGGAAAGGAGGTGGTGTTGACTGGCCCAGGGATAAGGGAACAACAAGTGATTCAAAATCAGTGACAAGGTGGGTGTGAGGGGTCCGATAGGGATTGATCAAGAGTAATGTAACAGAGAGAGAGAAAAAAAATGAAACCCCAATGGAGAGGCTGAGCATGAGATTGGGAAAAGAGGAAAGTAAAAGGAAATAGAGGAAAGAACTGGGGGGTAAAGGGCATATATAGAGATCAAAATGCAGGCATGTACATAGGTGAATATACAGATATATATGACAATGGGGAAATAGATCAATGTACATAAACTTGTAGGGTATTAGGACAGCAGATGGGCACTGGACCTCCACTCAAGTACTTCCTCAAAGCAAGAACACTTTGTTCTATTAAATTGGCATTCCATGATGGTCACCTTCCCGACACGATCACTGAAGACAAATGTGTGCACAGGCAAAAGTGGTGAAGAAAACTGATGGTGCTCGGCTATCAAAGCATGTAGCATCTGGGGTCTTAAAGGACTGTAAGTAAACAAGGGGGCTGAGCCCCGATGACGTAGTGGTTGTGTGCGGGACTGTGGCCCACTGGGATGGAGGTTCAATTCCCGCTCACAGGAGGAAAGGCTGGGCCTCCTACTCCCACCACGAGGGCAGTGATGCCAAAAAAAAAATAATAATAATAAAAATTAAATAAAAAAAGAAAGAAAGAAAGAAAGTAAACAAGGAGCCACCTAACTCAGAAGCAACAAAACTTACACGGAAAAAGCACAGCAGCTTGTGGGACCACGAGGTGTCAAAGGGATCAGTAATCAGGCTTCAAGAACTAAAAATCGTAACATTGTGTGCTCCCTGCCCGACTCGATCACTGAAGACAAATGTGTTCATAAGCAAATGTGGTGAAGAAAACCGATGGTGCCTGGCTATCAAAAGATAGAGCGACTTGAGTCTTAAAGGCTTTAAAGTAAATAAGCGGCCATCTAGCTCAGAAGCAACAAAGCCCACATGGAAGAAACACACCAGCCTGGGTGACCACGGAGTGTCAAAGGGATCCGGTCTCAGGCATCAAAGAACTAAAAATTATATCATTATAAATGAGGGGGAGTACATATTGGGGAACAAAACTTCATCAAAAGATAGGTGAAGCGACATTCCTTTACAGAGGGCTTGCAGGGAGGAGATGAACCAGTCAAGGTACAATGTAGCAACAATGAAATATGCAATTTTCCTCTAATTCTCAAATGCTTCCTCCCACCCACAATCATGATCCCATTCTACCTGACAAATCCAGCTAGACTAGGGGATGCACACTGGAGGCGGAAACATGGGGAATTTAGCACAGATGATCCTTTTAGGACCAGTGGTGGGAGTGGTAATACCGGGAGGGTGGAGGGATGGTGGAATAGAAAGGGGGAACCAATTTCAGGGATCTACATATAACCTCCTCTCTGGGGTATGGACAACAGGGAAGTGAGTGAAGAGACACATCAGACAGTGTATGATATGAAAAATAACAATTTGTGAATTATTAAGGATTCATGGGGGTGGGGGGAGAGAGAACAATGGGGAGCTGGTACCAGGGGCCTGGGAGGACAGAGGATGTTTTATGAGTGAAGATGGCAACAAGTATGCAAATGTGGTCTGCATTCAATTGATGTATGTATCGATAGTGATGGGAGTTGTTTGAGCCCTCAATAAAATAATTTCTTAAAAAAAAAAGGAAAAGAGGAGCTTATACCAAGGGCTCAAGTAGAAAATATTTGGAAACGAAGATGGCAACATGTGTACAAATATGCGTGCTACAAATGATGTATGGAATATTAAAGAGCCAAAAGAAGCCCCAATAAAATTATAAAAAAAAAAAAGCGCTGAAAAACTCGGTTTATACATGAGTGTGTATATATATACACACACACACATTCATACACACACTATGTCCACTGAGAAGCCGGAAGTGTGATCCCATCCCTGTCAAGAGCCAGGAGTGCGTGCATCCTCTAGTCCCAGCTCCTACACACCCCTCCAGACCTTGGGGCCGAACGGCATCTACCACCAAGTGAGACATCTCCTTGAACTCTCATGAGTCTGCGCAGCACTGCAGCGATCCAAAGAACGCAGACCACACGAAGGAATGGACTCCAGGCAAGACGGCGGGAAATGAAGCAGAACAGCATTTTGTAAGATTTGGACTTCTGAATCTCCGGTTCCTATGGGCTAGTTTGGGTCTAAGGCTTACAAAAGAAATTATTACTGCACGACGCAAG
>PVJH01028326.1:0-27478 GCA_004026705.1 Nesogale talazaci
TGTTCTCTTAAATTGGCCACCACAAAAAGCTGTTTTGTGAAACTGTTTTCATGGAAAGATTCTCTATGACCAGAGAGAAACTTTTCAGGTGACACCACTGTATGCACTAATTCAGATTGAGTTTCTTGATGCTCCTCCAGTGGTAAAAATTATACTCTGCAAAAAAAAAAAACCCCAAAAAATCACACTTTGCCCAGAGCAATTCCAGTTTTTTTGGTATGTAACATTCCCCCCCACCCCGCCCCCATGTTACCAGGGTCTTTGAACAAAATTACTGATGGGTTGACATTTATGCTAGAGACAAAACAGGATATGTACAACCCTTCTCATAAGTGTGATAATTATTTTTTTTTGAGGTGAGAAGTACATGTAAACATCAAAAGGAAAATAAGCCTCTCCCTTAAGAAACAGTATCTATAAATGCTTCCTCCCCCTCACTATCATGATCCCAATTCTATCATACAAATCCAGCTAGACTAGAGGATGTACACTGGTGCAGATAGGAACTGGAAACAGGGAATTCAGGACAGATGATCACTTCAGAACCAGTGGTGAGAATGGTGATACCGGAGGGGAAGGTAAGGTAGAAAGGGGAACCGATTATAAGGATCTACATATATCCTCTTCCCTAGGATATGGACAACAGAAAAGTGGGTGAAGGGAGACACCCAACAGTGTAGGATAAGACAAAAATAATAATTATTTATAAATTATCAAGGGTTCATGAGGGAGGAGGTGGCAAGGAGAGAGGAGAAAAATGAGTTGATTCCAAGGGCTCAAGTAGGAAGCAAATGTTTTGAGAATGATGATGGCAACAAAGGTACAAATGTACATAAGCTGGGCTGTATGAAGATGCTGCTCAGGATTGAAGGAGGGCTCATTACCAACCTTAGAGAAGCAGATGACACACAGTGCTTCCTGAAGATGAGGGGGACTGGAAGCATTTGCTGGTGAAAATTAAGGATTACAACTTAGTGTAATGTATGTATGGATTGTGAAAAGAGTTGTTTAAGCCCCAATAAAATGATTTAAAAATCAAATAAAAAAAAACAGTATCCAAATGCTATTAAAATTTAAATGAAAACTTTGCTAAATAATGACAAGACAACCAACATATCATGAGATCTTGACTATAAGACCTCTGAGATCTGGAAAACAGAATCTACTTATTATGGTTGTTTTCTGAAAGAATATGTTTCATGTAAAAGTTGATGAACAATGAAATCAGCCTCGTGAGCCTAGTTACCTAGAAGCAATTAGGCGAAGCAAGACAAATTACTTCTAAAGGTTAAAGCTAAAAGATAACTGTTATAGAGCATTGATTTCTAGCCTCATTTAGCAAGACACCTAGTGATGTCGAAAAGAAGCCCTTTTCTGTTATGTAATGCAAAATTTATTTGTTCTATACCTGTCACCTGAGAAAAACACAATAGACATCATGGTTTTCTCTGACAGTTTCTGTTCTGTCCTCTTGTTAGAAGAAAGCAGGGCTGCTGTCAGGAGGGCTGCAGTGGACCATTTTGGCCACAGGATGCTGATGGGAGATTTCCAACAGGCCAGAGGTATCCTACTTAATAAGCAACAGGGTTCCGTTCACATGTTTGGAAAGACAAGCAAGACACGCAAAGTGGCTCTAAGCCTTGGAAAGTACACCAAGGGGGAAATGCATGATTGTTAATGAGTGCAAGGTTTGAAGCATAAACCGAACCCAGCAGTTACAGATAAGAAGGCCCTTGTATGGCTCAACTACCTTCACGCTTGAGAAGAGACCTTCTCAAATCACTGATTTTCTCTCAAATGTGCAGAATGTCTTGGAACCAAAGGTGATCCCTGCTTTTAGGAATTTTCAGAACATCCTAGATGTTATGCTGTGGGATCTGAAATAAGATGGACCTAGATTTCCCGTGCTCTCCACATTGGTCCTAAGTCAGAATTGTTTGTCAGGAAAATGGGTGATGGTCTGCTAAGAATCTTGGCTCAGGAGACCAGAGCCTCCCTGAGTTTTCTTAACAGCATTTGGTGGTAGGTGTTAATGCGAATTAACACTAGGGCCTCCCTTGCATAATAAACTTGACAGCAATGGATCTGCTTTCCCCTGAAACTTTGATATATTTTGCATTCTAGGACTATTGTTCGGTGCTGTGTAGTTGATTTTCAACTTATAAAAGCCTCATGTGTGGGCTGAACCCCAGTGGTGCAGTGGTTGTGTGCGGGACTGCGGCCCACAGAGTTGGTGGTTCAAATCCAGCAGCAGTTCTCCAGGAGCAAGGCTAGGCCTCCTACTGCCACCAGGGGGCAGTGATGCCCACAAAACAAACAACCAAACAAACAAGCAAACAAACAAAACCTCCTGTGATTTAGCTCCACTGCCCTATAGGGCTTTCATGCTATAATCTTTATAACACAATAAACTCTGGATAGCTTTGAGAAGAAAGAGAATTCCAGAACACTTTCTTATGCTCATGTGGAACCAATGCATGGATCAAAAGGCTGTTGTGCAAACATAGCAAAGGAATGCTATATAGTTTAAAATATAAAAAGGGTGTGTGTCAGAGTGGTATCCTTTCATCATACTTATTCAGTCTGCATGCCAAGCAAATCATCAGAGAAGCTGGGCTGTATGAAGATGCTGCTCAGGATTGAAGGAGGGCTCATTACCAACCTTAGAGAAGCAGATGACACACAGTGCTTCCTGAAGATGAGGGGGACTGGAAGCATTTGCTGGTGAAAATTAAGGATTACAACTTAGTGTAAAGAGAACCAAAATTCTCACAACTGGACCAAGAGGTGACACAGTAATAAATGGAGAAAAGGTTGAAGTTGTCATCAAGCATTTCCCTGCTGCTTGGCTCAAGAGATCAAATGACACACTTACTGCATTGAATAAATCTGCGGCCAGATCTCTTAAAAGTATTGAAAAGGAGGATGTTGCTTTGAAGACTAAGGTGGGCCTGACCTAAGCTGTGGTATTTTATATTGATTCAAATGCACGTGAAGGTCGGACACTGAATAAGGAAGACTGATGCATTTGAATAATGCTGCTGGTGAAGACTAGGGGAAGTACAATAGACTGCCAAAAGAACAAACAGATCTGTCTGGGAAGAAGTTCAGCCAGAATGTTCCTTAGAAGCAAGGATAGCAAGATTCTTTCTCACGTGCTTTGGACTTGCTATCAAGACAGACCAGTGTGTGGAAAAGAGCGTGTGTTTGGGAGAGTAGAAGGGCAGCTCAAAAGAGTATTTCAGATTGACCCAGTGGCTGCAACAATGGGCTTACACAGAAGACGTGTGAGGATGGCCAAAGAGTGCGCAGCGTTTTGCTCTGTTGTACAAAGGGTTGCTCTGAGTGGAACCCATTCTTTAGTACCTAACAACAACAAGAATCTTTACAGAAGCAAATTGCCAGGTCTTCCCCCCTTGGAGCCACTGGGTGGGCCCCAATAAAGGCTGAAAATGGGTTCTTCTCTGTTCAATCATGACTGATGAAGCCGATCTGAAACAGACCAGAACTTGTAAAATGTGAGTGAGCCAGAAGGATAATTAGACTGGAAAAAATATGGGCTGATCTGGTAGAAACATAATCTCCTTCTTAGGAAACCAGAGTATTGTGTAGGTTGCATCACAGGCATATCTCTTGACAGATAGCAGACAGAAATGATGGAGTCCTGCTCAAAGACGGTAGCAATGTCTTGTGTGTGTTCTCCACAGACCTGCCTGTGTTCCCCTTTACTCTCCATGCTCATGAAAGGACTCATGATACCTCTTGCCAGTCTACCATTCCAGGGCTTAGACTTGTAATTTTTTCTGTTCTGGGTATTTTGCTTCACTTACATTTGCAAATGTTGGGTCTGTTTTGATTTTGCTTCTTCTCCACTGTCATGACTGAGCTAGTTTGAACCCCTTATAAGCCCTGGCTTAAACCACCAGCATTTGGGTTTTATAGTCAAGCAACCATGGCATTGCCAGGACCCTATTTACCTTATTCATTCTACTGTAGTGTTAGAAATTCCTGGTGCCATTAATTTCCCTTTCAAAACCAGTGTATGTAACCAATTATCTACCCCCACAATCAGACCAATTTGTTTTAACATGATCCGATTCTACCAACAGAGTTGATAATACCTTACATGTTGTTGGGTGTTGACTCATAAGGATCCTATGTGTACCTCACTATTCTGCCCTCTCTCAGCCTCAAAGCCACGCTTGTCAATCCTACTCATCGAGTATCTTTTTCTTGTTGACCCTCTATTTTCCCAAGCACAATTTCCTTCTCTAGGGACTGGTGCCTTCTGATCACATGTCCACTGGATGTGAGAGGAAGTCTTGCCAAATCTGTGGAACATCCTGGCTGTACATTTTCCAAGACAGATTTGCTTGTTCCTAAGAAATATATTCAATTTTCAGCAACACCATAATTCAAAGCCATCAATTCTTTGACTTTATCCATTGTCTACCTTTCTTGTGCATGGGAAGTGATTGAAAATACCATGGCTTCAGTGTTTTCTTAGTCCCCAAAGAGACCTCTCTGCTTTTTAAATTGAACAAAATCTTTTGAAGCAAATTTGCCCAATGCAATGAGGTACGATTATCATCACTGACATTCTTTGATTTCTTCACTGATATTTCCATAGACATTGATTGTGGATCCAGTCAAAATTAGTTCCTTGACAGCTTCCAATATTTTCTCTATTAATCATGATGCTCTTTATTGTTTCAGGTAAATTTTTAAGTTTTATTTTGTTGAAGTATGATCCCTATTACCAGTTATAGTCTCATATCTTTGTCATAAGTGCTTCAAGATCTTATCACTTTTAGCAAGCAAGGTTGTGTCATATGAATATTGTAGATTGTTAGCGTTTTCCTTTAATCCTGATACTGTATTCTTCCTAAAGTCCCACTTCTTGGACTGCTAGGCATGCAGATTGGATGCATGTGATAAAAGACTACAGCCCCGACGCATGCTTCATCCCCTTGTTCTCTTTCAACACCCTTTCTTTGTTCTCTGTACAGTTTCCATATGTGTACTCATTCCGTATATGTTACTCAGTATCCTCAGACACTGTCCTGTAATAAACTCCTTCTTTGAGGAGAAACTGATGCCAAGTAAGGCTAAGAATCAAAGACATTCCAGGAATTTTTTGGCCAAGAACTTGTTATCCTGATCAGATTTTTGTCTTTTTACCCAGTGTCTGCAGTCTTGTCTTTTGAAATGTTCAAGCCTTCCCTCGCCCAAGACTAGACAATCCAACATCCTCGCTCCTTGTGATGCAGGCATGTGCACGTTAGGACAGCAGGTCCAGATGTGCACTGCCGTGGGGGCTCTGCTGGGTACTGGAGCCAGCTGGCCGTGCTGTGGTCTCCCCCGCCTGCAGGGTTGGGCCTTATGCTCTGCTGCAGGCAGGAACATTGTCTCCTTTCTTGGCAGTGGTGGGGGAAGGGTGCAGCGTGTGGTCAGTCCATCGAAATGATGGGCAGGCCCATGCTGGCCACCAAAGTCCTTGAACCTCCTGCATGCCTGCAGCTCCCCCTTTGCGGCCTGTCAAGTGCGCACCCCACCCCAGGCACATTGTCTGAGCCTGTATCTCAAGACGCTCTCCAGCAGGCCCTATGCTCTGCCCCACAGATCTAACATCCCCTGGCGCCGAGAGCGAGGTGGTCCTGTGGAAGCGAGGGCCTGGGAAAGAAGGATTGTTTCCATTGGATGTGTCCCCACACAGTTGGCGGAGAGGGGGCAATTTTTATCTAAGTGACCATGTTGCCAACCTGGAATTTCAGAGTTTCCTAATGGACACTGTGTTCAGAAGCCACGCCTGAGCCGACTGGAGCTTCTGAGCTGTCTGCCACCATCACCACTGGTCATCAGCCTTCCTATGGGAAGGGTTCCATAGGACCCCAGGGGCCAGAGAGAGTGGAGGTGGGTCACCCTTGGAGATATTTGTGTTAGTCCAGTTAGGCTAGAGAAACAAATTCATAGACATGCATATGGATATAAGGGAAAGGTTTCTATACAAGAGGAATGGAACATTGAGAAAGCATCCCAACCCAGTCCAGTCCAAGGTCATAAATCCAACACTAGCGCATATGTCTGATACCAGTCTATAAAGTCTCCTTCTGATTCATGAAGCACGTGCAGTTGAAGCATCCCAGCACTGGCAGGGGTTTCCCCAGGGCTTCTCACTTCCAGGGATCAAAGTCCATCAACAGCATCCAGTGGTGGTAGAAGCAATTCAGCACTGGCAGGGCTCTCCACGTGGTGTCAGAAGTCTAGTTCCATCAGGGTAAGGTCGTGCGGTTCCTCCTCCAGCCCTTCCAGTTCCTTGGACGCTGCCATCTTGTCAGTAGTTCATTGTCTCAGAGACTGACTCGCAGAGACTGAGAGTCAAGTCTCTCTCTTCCAATTGGGAAATACTGCAAGACTTCCCAGAATTCTCAGGAGAAAGTCATGCCCACACAGAGGCTTCATCGGCTACTCATTGCCTATCTCCAGATTAACAGGCTAGACGCCACCTTACATCCCAATCATGAAACTGACATCACTAATACATGACTGCCACAACGTTGATGGAGGGAAGAAGTCCCCAGGTGAATATTTATTGCCAAATTACCATGTGGATTTTTTAAACACATTAACTAGAATTAAGTTTCTATTACTTGCATCATGCTTGGTAAAGTAGAGGGTCTGAGATAAAGAGGAAGACCCTGATGGAGATAGACTGACCCTCTCGCAGCAACAGTGGGCTCATACATTACAGTCATTGTGAGGGCAGTGCAGAATGTTTCTTTTGGTTGGACATTGTTATGAGCTGAGACCAAGTGGACAGCACCTAACAAGGACAGCAGCATTACTTGAATAAAGGAGCCCTGATGGCCTAGTGAGCCACTTGGGTTATTAACCACAAGGCAAACAGTTCGAGCGTATCAGCTGCATCTCTGGAGAAAGAAAGTACTTTTTGTTTCTTTAAAAATTTATAGTCTCAGGGGGCTGAGCCCTGGTGGCGTAAGTGGTTGAGTGTGGAACTGCAGCCCGCAGGCTTGGCGGTTCAAATCCAGCGGTGGCTGGGTAGCGCCCACGACCACCAGAGGCAGTGATGCCCACACACACAAAAAATTTACAGTCTCAGATACTCTAAGGAGTTCCTCCCTGGAAGGTGTCTACAAGATGGTCTGAGGGAAGCAGGTGTGTAATTTGAATAAAGGACTGCCAGTGAGGTTATAGGATCCACATTTGGCTGCTAAGTGCAAGCTTGAACGTTCAAACCTCCAGGTTCTCTTTGGGAGAGAGCTGAGGTTGTCGCTGCCAGACTTTCCGAAACTCTATATAGAATTGTCACAAGTTGGCATCTATTTGATAGCAGCGGACTTGGTTGGGGCTCTTTCTTGGATGAACAGTCTTAATGGCACAATGATTAAGCACTGGTCTGCTAACTGAAAGGTTGCCAGGTGTGATTTACCAGCTGCTGCTTGGGAGAAAAGACTGGGTTATTTGCTCTAAAGATTACAACCTGGGAAACTCTGGGGGCCAACTCTACTCTGTCACTTGTGGTTGTTAGTGTGGAAATCCGCTGGAAGAGTGGAACGACCCCTGAGGGTTTATTAAACTGTTGTCTGTGAAACAGCAGAGGGACACAGCAGTGTGGCGGTTGGGTTACAGCCATTTGGTTAGCAGTTGGGCTTCCCCACTGTGAATCCAGGACTTTGTAAATGCCACAACTGAGCTGAGATGTGAGCAGTTTAAGCCCACCCCCAGGTGCATGGGAAGACTCCCCTATAGGACAATGACGTTGGCTGAAGCGGTGGTCACAGTTCTTGGAGCAGCTCGTGGGTTCGCAACGTCCACTTTTCAGTGAGCAGCTGAGCACTCTGCTCTGTTACTGCAGCTGCTTCCACAGTCCTCATGTCTGGTTGGTCAGACCCATTAGACGGATCTGAGAGCGTGATGCCACCACGTCAAGTCTTACACTGCCTGGTTTAAGGAAAAAAGAGACTAAGTGAGTAAGTAAGGGGCAAACTGAGAAGAGAGGTGAACCAAAGAAGCAGAGAGGGCATCTTGTTTTATTCTAGTTGTGCTCCAGGAAGTTCATCAAGGAATATGTGACACAGATACATGGTTATGAATATGCGTTGGAGTGAGATTACAATTCCTGGCCAACATGTGGCTTTTTAGATTCCTCTCTTCTAGATGTGGTCTGAGTTCTAGTGATTTTTTGTTCCAGGTCAACTAGGTGGAAACTGTCTTGTCAGCTGTGCTTTCTGTGCATGTTCAATGGTGATAACTGGTAACTGATATTCGATTGTTGTCCTGGGATACTTCCCAAGAGGAAAGGGCTCAAAAGGAACAGGTTCTCAAGAGGGAAGTAGCAGGAAACCCAGTTAATTACAGGCTATAAATGGGGTGTATGCTTCAACATCCTGTAGCAATAACTCTTATAGCCTTAGGGTAGGTATTTTGGAGAAGCTTCAGAATTTATAGGGCTCCATAAAGCTCTGTGGGTCCGGTGGTTTCAGGAAGAATCTTGGAGTACACCATCACCTAGAGGCAGCTTTCTTCAGATTAGTCAGTGAAAAGATGGTCTATTGAAGTTGAACGCAGCTGCCTGCAGGAGAATTACAGCCAGGTCTGCGTGTTTCCTCTTTGAAATAGACCTCCTCACCAGATTCATGTGAATTGGGAGACACAAATGCTTGTCCTCTTTCTCCCTCTTCCAGAATTTCATTCAAGCCCCATTGTCATACACGTTTTGAGGCTTTTGTACACACGTTTGCTGGAAGTATCCGTGAGTTGAGTTTTTCTGAATTATTGCCAGCCTGCCTCCTGGGAAAACCTCTGAATACCACATCTTTTGAGAATAAGAAAAGGAGCTGGTTACTTTTTTTTAAGTTTTAAATCATCCACTTTTACTTTTTAAAACAATTTAATTGCCATTTAATCCCCATAATACACAATTCAATAGTTCAAGCATATCTAGAAGAGTTTAATCATCACCATCATCAATTTTAGATTATCTCCCCACCCCTGTAAATCACTTTTTTCCCTTTTCTTCACCTCCGTGTTTATTACTGATGCTGGACACCCAGAGATTTCAGAGTGGAGACCCCTCTCCAGGTGCCTCTGGAGAGCAGGAACCTCAGTGCTCTGTGGGGTCTGTCCCTACCACCCCGAAGCCTGTGCACGGTGTGTGTGTGTGTGTGTATGGCCGTACTCCCCCAGCAGCTGCTGGTCCTCCATGGGCTTCCCCTTGAAAGACAGCCAGCAGAGGTCTGCCTGCACGTGCCCCTGCCGGCACACTTGCTGCTGCAGCTGGCTCACGGTATCGGTCAGGTGGAGGCTGTAGGCCTTGGTCTGACCCCTGTTGTTGCGCACCCGGGTGGTCACGATGCTGCAGCTCTCTCCTGTCAGCAGGACCACACTGCCTGGGCCCAGGCCCTGGTGAACAAGGGGCACCCCGTCCGTTCCACAGCACCTTGCTGTCTGGGTGGCCCAGCTGCAGCCGGAAGGCAGGCCCACCCACCCATCTTGGAGATCTGCTGCTTCAGGTCCGACAGTAGCATGGAGTCTGTCAGGGATACCAAGATCTCCTGCCTGGTCAGCATCTTCACTGTCAGGGACCATCCAGGGCTGTGGGTTCCAGTGCTGGATGCTGAATAGTCACAGAGGAGTTTGCTGGCTCCTGGCTCTCACCTCTTCTTACTCTGCCCCCCCCAAAATCTGTTTTATTTTATTTTTTTTGGGGGGGGGGCAATGGTGTAATCACAATTAGTTCTAGTGCTTCCTCCCCCTTCCCACATACATTGTTTCATCCTCCCCACCTCCCACCCCTCTCTACCTCTCCTACCTCCTATGGCAACAATTCTTATCTCTCTATGCATCTATTCCTTCTGTGCGTCACAAACTGGAAAACTGAACAGAAACAATAAAAAAACTAAAACAAAAAGGGGCCGGAAAAGAAATAAAGTGGTAAGGATAACATAATAATAGTACAGTGGGAAAAAAATTACAAATAACGCGTAAGAAGAGACCATCATGAATATTTAAAAGGTCATGGAGGGAATTTTTGTCATGGACCAAGCAAGACATACTTGTACCTAGAACAATATCAGGTTGGGTCAAGAGAGATATTAACCAACCAAAAATCCAGTTTGATCCAGTACAGTCAGGATTACAATGCTCTCTCTCTGAGAGTAAAGCTATTCCAGATACTCATCTGTGACTAGAGGGGCTGTGCCAGCAGCTTCCTCTGACTCAATACTCTGCAGATGGGTTTTGGACTTCCACCATCCTCCATAGTCATCTACAAGTTGGGTGTTAACAGTTTGGGCTCTGACACTTTTCCCTTTGTCATGTTTAAATCTTGTTATTGTCATTTTGGATCAAACAAACTGGGGTGCTTTATCCATGTGGACTTCATTGACTTGGCTTAGAGGGCTGCTTGTTTCAGTACAAACCTTAAAGACATCAGACACTATTCTGATTGATAGCTGGGCACCATCTACTTTCTTCACCACACTTTGCTGTAGCACGCTTATCTTCAATGATCATTGCATGATGGTGAATATCGAGCAGGGCCATGTTATCAGAACTAGCTGTTCTTGGACTAACATTAAAGTTATTTGGAAGTCTAGAATCAGCTGCTTGTCTCTGGGCCATGCATGACTCAGGTTTACCTTGGGAGTTATATATTTCTTTCTTTCTTTTTTTTTGGCATCACTGCCCTCTGGTGGGAGTGAGAGGCCCAGCCTTGCTCCTGGAGAACAGCTGCTGGATTTGAACCACCAACCCAGTGGGCCACAATCCCACACCCAACCATTATGCCACTGGGGCTCAGCCTCTATATTTCTTTTTTAAAAACACATTTATTAGGACTTGATCCACACATCATACAATTCAATCCTATCAAGAAGAGCTGTGCAATTATCACATTAAATTCTAGAACATATTCTTCTTCCTTGAACTCATTGCTATTCATGTAATTATTTTTTTCTAATTGTGGCAAAAACATTGCAACATCATCTCCTTTCAACTTGAGGGTATTAAGAGTGAAGGGGTGGTTGATGATGCTTCCTTATGGACATGGTCTTCTCATGAGGATTCTGGGAACTTCCTCTCTTCCTACATGGAGACGGGATGCACACTCTCTGCTTCACATACCTGTTGACAAGTCCCATGGAGTCATGTTGGTGGCAGCCAGAGTCCTGGAGCTGGAGAAGTCACGTGGAGACCCTCACCAGCTCTGAGATACCTCTACTGCTACTTGATCCATAAGACTTCTCTCCCACTGGCCTGTGATCTTCCTGCATTTGGCATCATTGCATGTGGTATGTGAGTCTGAAGAGGAATTCATAGTGTAGGATCTATTGGCAAATATTGGACTTATGGGCTTGATCTACATTGGGCCGGGGTGATCTCTCAATAGACAATTGCTCTTTGATATAAAGTTCTCTCTTACACACGTGAGTGTCCTTGGATTTGTTTCTCTAGTCAACCTGGCCTAATCCAAATAGACACAGCAAAACATTCTCCAATTCCAAAACGTGCACATGTATAATTAAGTGCCATTGATTATACTCTTCGTGTTGTACAAACATCTATTGTTACTCTTTTCCAAATTATTCCACCACTATCAACATAAACTCAGTGCCCCCTAAACAACAACCCTTTCTCCTTCACTGATGCTAAATATTGGTAAAGTTTTCTTTTTTTAAATTTAGTTTTCTTCAGAGGGTATTCACATATCATACACTTCCATGGTTAAATTGCTTTTCACAGTCAGTTCTAGTGCTCCCTCTCCCTTTCCTTCCACGTTCATTGTTTGCTCTCTGGTAGTTACAGAATCTGGTGTCAGTTTAAGAGGATTATGAGTGAAGAGGTGGAGACTGACCTCTCAATCAAGATATAACCCATGAGGCCTCTGTGTGGGAATGGCCACCTCCTGAGAATTCTGGGAACTCCTGCTGTTGTTTTTTTCCTCCTTAGAGGCAGGAGACATTTCTCTCTCTCTCTCTCCTCATTCCCTTGGAGACACTCTGGTACTATGCTGATAGACCCCATGCCCTGGGAACTGGAAAAACCATGTGGAGATCCCTGCCCAAACTGAGGTGCTTACAATGCTGCTGGACCCATAAGACTTCACACCCACTGGCCTGTGATTCCCTGCATTCGGCATCATTGTGTGTGTTTCAAGTGTCTGAAGAAAACTAAAACTTTATAGATTGTTATTGGACATTTGGGGTAATATCAGGCATATGGACTTGGACTGGACTGGGTCGGATGCTTTCTTAATGCACAATTACCCTTTATGTAAAACTCTCTCTTATTCACATAAGAGTTTTTATGGATTTGTTTATCTAGTCTGGACTAACACATTATCTGAACACACACACACACACATGTTCCATTCCACATCCCCGATAAACCATTGCATAAGTTATTGTGTGTATGCATCCACTCCTTCTGTGCTTCACAGAAGGAAACTCAACTGGGAAACTCAACAGAAACAATATAAAACAGAAAAAATAAAGCTAAGAATAAAAATAAAGAGAGAGAAAAGATCACCATCAATATTTAGAAGGCAGAGAAAAAATTTCTGTTGTGGAACAGGTGAGAAAAAAATCAGTTTTTGTTTTGTTTTTTAACTTCTGCATTATGGGGGTGGACTAACTCGCATAAAAGGAAGTAAGGCAACTCCCTCACTGTCTTTGATGTTGTGAGATGCTAGTGAGTGGTGACCTTAGGCACAGCCGAATGAAATACCGCTGGGTTTGCACCATCCTCCCAAGTTTTCCTATGGTTGAACTCATTGTTGTAGCCATTTGTCCATTTCCTTTCTTGAGGGCCTTCCTCTTTTTCATGGTCCCTCTACTTTTCCAGGGTCTGGTCTCTCCTGAAAACATGTCAAAAGTAGGTCAGACAAAGTCTCCCCATCCCAGTTTCTAAGGACCACTCAAGCCATACTTCTTCCAAGGCAGATGAAGTTATCCTTTAGCGGTTCATGGTACTTTCAATATTCTTCGCCAACACCACGAATGCATTGTGTTAGCCTGGGTAGACTAGAGAAACACATTCATAAACACACATATGTATATAAGGGAGAGGTTTATATACAAGAGGAATGGAACATTGAGAAAGCATCCCAACCCAATCCGGTCCAAGTCCACAAGTCTGATATTAGCCCACATGTCCAATACCAGTCTATGAAGTCTTCTTCAGATTCACAAGGCACGTGCAATGACCCCAGGACAATCACTGGCCAGTGGGTGCAGAGTCTTCTGTATCCATGGTTGTAGAAGCATCTCAGCACTGGCAGGAGTCTCTATGTGGTTTTTCAGGCTTCAGAGGTCTGGTTCCATCAGGGTAAGCCTATGTGGCTTCTCCTCCGGCTCCTCCAGTTTCCAGGGCTCAGGATCTATCAGCATGCTGCCATGTTGTCTTATTAACTGCAGTGTCTCGCAAGGACTGAGTCTTGTCTATCGCTTCCAATTGGGAGATACCATGAGATTTCCCAGAATTCTCAGGTGAAAGCTATATGCACACAGAAGTCTCATTGGTTATCTTCAGATTGACAGACTGGACTCCACCCTTATAATCCCAAACCTGAAATTGACCCAAGAGTACATGGCTACCACATGCATCAATTCTTCATCAGTCTTCTTTATTCAATGTCACAGTTTCACATGCATATGATGCAATGGAAAATACCATGATTTGGGTCAGGCAACCTTAGTTTTCAAAGTAACATCTTTGCTTTTTAATACTGTAAAGAGGTCTTGTGCAACAGATTGACCTAATCCAATATGTCCCTTGATCTCTCAGCTGCAGCTTCCATGTGCATTGATTGCGGGTCTAAGCGAGATGAAATCCTTGACAACTTCAATCGTTTCTTTAATTACTATGATATTACCTGTTGGTCCACGAGTGAGGATTTTGGTCTTTTTGTTGAGTTGTAATTCATTCTGAAATCTGCAGTCTTGATCTTCAGTGGCAGATGCTTGAAATCCTCCTCACCTTAAGCAAGCAAAATTGTGTCATCTGTATATCTCAAGTTGTTGTGTATTTTTCCAATCTTGATGTCACAATCTTCTTCATATAATCCAGATTCTTTAGTGATTTGTTCTGCACACAGATTGAATAAGGACACAAATTTTATACATACCTTCCCTGATTTAAAGTAATGTCATATTCCTTTGTTCTGTTCGCACAATTGTCTCTTGACTCATGTAAAAATTCCTCATAAACACAATTAATTGTTCTGGAATTCCCATTCTCCTCAAGGTTATACATAGTTTATTATGTCCCACACAGTCAAATGCTTTGGCATAGACAATAATAAAATATAAGTAAACGTCATGTAATCTCTACATTGAGCCAAGTCTCATCAGCAATGCTATCTCTTATTTAGTCATTAATTGGCATCATCACAGACCTTGGCTCAAGAGTGAGCACCACTGCTCCCTGCTCTTGCCAACTGACGTCCAGTGCAGAGGCTCCTCCTGGGTGCCTTCTCCACACAGGGGCTCGTGCCTGGAGGTGGAGTTCAGTTGGAAATCTGGTGCAGATATTATTATCCTAATGTAAGAGACCAGATGGTCCTAAAGGAAACTCACCCCTCTCAAGGATCTGTGCCATGATAACCAAGCAGCACCATGAAGACGCAGGAATACAGACCTTTAATCTCCCTTTAACTCCCAGGCTTGAGAACAGGGAAGAATTGAAGGACCAATCATCAGGCTTGCTTGGTGTGGGCCTACGATACAGGTATAGTCCAAGGACAGCGGTGGGAGCTCTCGCTGCCCAAGCGGGTCTCCATCTCAGTCCCCATCATCAGAGCCTGTGGCCTCCAGTTCAGTGCTACATTTGGAGTCAACACCTTTGTCACCACTCACCTCTCCTTCCTGCCCAAAGGAGAGCAGTGGCAGATCGGTCCTATGGCTTGTTTCTTCTGCCCTGAGTTCTCTCATCACATCGAGTTCTCCTGTAACGTGGTAACTCAGCACTGTAGTGGAGAGGCCTGTTTCAGCTCTTTATCATGAAGAGACCAAGTCAGTCCGTGATTTAACCAGTCTTCACACTACTTGGGGCAGTGAAGATTCCAACCACGGAGCTCTGGTCAAGAGAGCTGGGATCTCAGGGTGGCATCCCGAGATCTTTCTGCTTTGATTTCTTCAGTGTGATTTTGCCCTCTGTCATTCTCCCAATAGTCCCAAGACAACTGCCACAGTTCCAAACATGACATCCTCACATAATCACGTCTACAGTCCAGAAGGGAACAATTTTCTTCCTTTTATTACATTTTAGCAGCAAGGCAATCTCTCTCCTGAAGCCCCTGCAGAATTCCTGTCAACTCTCATTGGTCAAACTTTATTTCATTTCCATTCCTAAAGCAATTGTGAGAGTCAGAGTTAGAATTACTGTAATTGGTTTGGCTTGGGACGTGGGCAGAGCAACAGCTGCCAGGCAACCCCGCTTTGAGAAAATGTTGGGCCCTCTAAGGCCTCCATCATCCTGCAAGCACCCGCCCTACAGCCACCAGGCCCAATCGGAAGGTCAGAAAGGGGCAGTGAAAGAGGAGTGCGAGAGGAGATCCGTAAGGTTGTTAGCGAAGCCTGCTCCTGCAAAGGTGGAGACAGGCCAACGATGACACAGCAAAGGATAAATCTTCTGCAAAAAGGTGCGAGAAAAAGGAAAAAGGGAAGTAAAGGGAAAACAGGCAGACGTAACTAACCAAGAAGCTCTAGAAGATTCACCTGTGAAAATGGAGAAATGAAAAGCCAGGCGTGTCCAGCCTCTGATGAAGCAGGAGAAAAGGAAGTCAAGTCTGATGAATATTTACCTGCCGTGTCTGATCAGTGGGCCCTACTATCTCCCTTCTTGTACAATCCACAGGAATAGTTTTTTGTGGGCATCACTGCCCCCTGGTGGGAGTAGGAGGCCCAGCCTTGTTCCTGAAGAACTGCTGGAAGATTTGAACTGCCAACCTTGTGGACCGAAGGCCCACACACAGCCACTATGCCACCGGGGCTAAACCCTTCCAGAGGGATGTTTTTATCAACAAATCTGTAAATGCAAGTTTTCTTAGCAGCTCTAGACACACTCTATTCCATTGTTATTTTTTTTTAGTGTGACTGCTTTACGATATGGAAACATTTGCTGGTTGTTTACACTTTGTACAACCAGAAAACTGAGCTATTGAATTGTGGGAAGATTGGACTGTCTTGAGTGTTAAGGTAACATTCCATGAGTGCGTGGAGAGTTGTATCCCTAAAATCAAACACACTTAATTGCAATTTGAAATCACCACCATGCATTTGAAGGACTTAGACTTCTAAACTTCGGTTTCTGTGTTTGCTTTGTAATAGGCCTGCGTCAGAAAACTATTCTGTCATCATGGCTTTCGCATCAGAATTGTGTGTATTCTGTAACATCTTTGTTCTTTGGTCGTGGGAGTGCAGTTTTCCTGGTAACATTGTTATGTGCTGTGAAGGATTGAACATTTGAGTGTGTAGTCAGTGGGACATTACATTGAAAATCAGTGGGATTTATGATGAAACAGCTTATCAACATCTGAAGACAGTATTTGATATCTTAAGGAAAATGTGCTTCCAAATTAAAAGCTGGAAAGTCACTGAAATTAAGAAAAGAATTGTATCTACAAATTACTACTTTAGGATTTTGCCATGTGAATTAAGAATTGTGTATAAATTATTCTTCATGTCTCCGTACTGATGTTAATGTTAAAGTAACCAATAAAATATCAAAATACCAACTACAAAGAAAGAAAAAAAATTACTGTAATTGGTTTAGGTCAAGATAGATTCACTGGTGAGATATGACCAAATAATAATAATTTATAAATTATCAAGGATTCATGAGGGAGGGGGGAGCTGGGAGAGGAAAAATGAGGAACTGATACCAAGGGCTTAAGTAGAAAGCAGATGTCTTGAGAATGATGATGGCAACAAATGTACAAATGTGCTTGACACATGGATGGATGTGTGGATTGTGATAAGAGTTGTATGAGCCCCCAATAAAATGATTTAAAAATAAACATATAAAATAAAGACAAAAAAAGAGAGACAGAGTCACTGACTCACTCATTGAAACACAGAAAGGGCCTATCTTTTCCTGAGCCATCATGAGGGTACGGTTGCCCTTTTCCTGTGGATGCCAGCACTGAGGCATCTGGAAAGGAGCATGACGTGGCAACAGCTCAGAGACTGAAGATGCAGGGAGCAGGTGGCAGCCAGCAGGTTCAGTGAGCAGTCAAGCCCAGGATACACTGACGACTGACCGGTCCCCAGCAGGTCTTTACCACCCCAAGGGCAAGATTAGCGGGATGCAGCTTAGCGCTGGCAGGTCCTTTCCATGTGTCTGGCAGGGGAGATTGAATTTGAGCTGTGGTTTAAAAACACAAAAAAAGTAGCAGTTGTCCCCACTTGGCTAGGATCCAACTATGTCCTCACTTGGCAAGGTCCCAGGTGGTCAGACTCCTGGCCTCAGTGCCCCCCATTTCTGCTATGTGGTGACTCATCCATTAGACTGATCCGTGCCACTGTTTGGAGGTTCAATGACTATTTTGATCCTTGCCACTATTTTGGAGGCTTCATTGTCTGTCAACAATGAAGGGGAGGATGTCTCTTAGGAGACATCCTAAGTAAGCAGTAGCAGCACTTACCATAGTGCAGGCAACACTTGTGTGGGTGGTTGTTGCAGCAGGGGCACTCAGAGGGCCATCCCTGTCTGTGGTGAAATGATTTGTGATTCACTCTGTTCGTACTGGGTTTTCAAGTGAGATTTTCAGTTGGACAGCTGAACAAGGTCATGGACCTCACGCAGACTCTCTGGTCCAGGATTTCTAGACTCTGAAATGAAAACCGACTTTCACTGAGTGAAGCCCTCTGAAAAATTGCCTCTGGGAGGAGGCACACACATGGGAGTGACAGTCATCATGACCACAGAGGAACTGCCACAAATTCATGATTGGTAGCAGATCAATACACAGTTATAGGTGGAGTCACAGAAGAAGCAGGAAGGGGACCATGATCGGGGACATGTATGAGGAGGCACTATAAAAAAAATTTTTTTTTCTCAAAGCTACATATTTAATTTTTTTTTAACCAAACAGCTTTATGACCTTCAAAGTACTCTCCAGTACACTTCATATATTTGTCAAATCTGCAATTCCACTCATGGAAATGTTTTGCAAGCTCCTCTGTTTGGATGACTGAGAGCACCTCCCCTGTTTTTCTCTTCACCTCTTCTACGTTTGTTCTTTCACGGCCCTCTTCATTCATGCAAA
The DNA here is from genome assembly GCA_004026705.1 of Nesogale talazaci. NCBI lineage: Eukaryota > Metazoa > Chordata > Mammalia > Afrosoricida > Tenrecidae > Nesogale > Nesogale talazaci. The sequence continues at coordinate 18,290 of PVJH01028326.1, forward strand.
TGGAAAAGTCATGCAGAGCCAGATCAGGTAAAGAAGGTGCCTGCGACAAGAGAGGCGTGCTGGCTTTTGTCCCAGACTGCAGTACTGATTTGGCTACAGGAACAGTGTGCCCTGTGGTGACAAGACAAGTTCCCCTTCTGTTCACAAATCAGGCCTTTTTTGGGACACACACTGTTATGCAATCTTTTCAGAACGTCTACATAGAGGTAGAATGAACTCCAAATGCACTATCCCCCTCACAAATAAGCGTCATCTTTGTCTTTGATTTCTCTTGATGAGCTTTTTTTGGGTGAGGTGATGATGGCATTTTTCACTGACTTCATTGATTTTTGCTCCCGGAATTGTAAGACTAGTATCATATCTCGTCACCCATAATGATCTTGGGAAAAAAAGTCTGGGTCACTTCAGAGCTGTTCATCATGCACACTATGTTTCTCTTCCACTTTCTTTTTCCTGGGCAGTCAGAACTCAAGGAACAAATTTCTAAGCAACTCTTTCACTCCCAAATATTCTGTTAAAATTCGCTGAACCGCGTTCCAACATAGTCCAGCTAACTCCCCCATCTCTTCAATGTCCATCATCGGTCTTTGAGGACAAGAGCATGAACTCTATGGACATTTTCATCCGCTCAGGAAGTTAACGGATGTTCAGAACTATATTTCTCATCAATAGACATTTCACCTTTTGGGAAATGAGAAAAACACTTACACACTTGAGTTTTTCACAACACTGTCCTCCTTGTAAACTGTGTTCAACATCACAACAGTTTCTGCAACATTTTCACTAAGCAGGAAACAAAATTTCACAGCTTGACACTGATCGCTTAATCAGTTATCACACACACACACACACACACACACACACACACACACACACCCCTCTACACACAAAACGAGGCTTTAGCCAAATTGCAATTATGAAAAAATTCACTGTTTCTAAGAGATGGTGATGCCTCTGGGTGCACTAACTCAGAGTACGTGGCTGGATACTAGCCTAGTGGGAAAAATGCATACTATGAAAGCTTTGCTCCACGGAGCTTTCCCCTCCCACTTGTACATTTTATTAGACAGAAGGGTTTATAAAATTAGACCAGGACCTTGTGACCAAAACAGTCAGGGCTTGACTGAGATCCCTAGAACTTTCCATCAAAGACACCCAGGCAGGCCTCTCCCTGGGCTAACCTGAGAGGGGTGGAGATAATCTGCTTTCCAATATGTGTTGCCTGGAACAAGATTATCTAAATTCTTAATGATCTCAAGGAATTCACTGGAGGCTTAATCTATGCAGGGACTCTGTAAATTTTGGGCTTTTTTTTGGAATTTTGGGCTTTCACTTTCATCGATAGCCTTCTGCAAATCAGGGTGCTCAGGATTTAAACTCTAATACATGCTGAAGAAAATTTCATTTTCTTTACTATTAAACTTCACCTTCATTTTCATTTTGGATACTACGTTGACTTTTTTGCCCTCCTACACCACTGGGACTCCTTATTCCTTCGGCTTGACTTGAAAAAGTATGAAAACGCCATTTCACAACAGAAATTTTTAATGAATAGTCTATGAATACTGGTATTTTTATTAGAATCACGATGTGTAGTATTATTGCTGTTAATTGCTATGGAGGTGATTCTGTATGTGATGAAAATACTGATCTCGAAAACTCAAATTCCCTGCCATCAAACAAATTATGACTCACAGGACAGGGCAGAACTGCCCCTGTGGGGTTCTGAGACTGTCCCTATGTATGGGGGTAGAAAATCTTACAGCTCCCCTGGGAGTGGTTGGTGGTCTTAAACTGCTGACCTTGCTGGAAGCTGCCCAATAATGCATAACCACTGTGTCACCAGGGAGGAAGTATTGGGCTTGACATTTTAGAATCTACATTGTAACGCAGTCTTAGATATTTCTCCCAGCCAATTGTTAACTCTAAGCGACCTTTATTAAAGTGAAAATGAGGGTTCCTAGCTTCCATTCTTCCTGGTGGTGGGGTTAAAAAAGCTGCTTTTTCATTAAATTCCTCTTGTGGTTTTCTGGAAACAAAAATCTGAGAACCACTTCTTCAGATGATCCTGCATTTTAATGGGTAACAAATGGAAACTTTTCTGGACCGAGGAAGCAATAAAACGTGAAACATCACTTTCTCTCTCTGTCTCTCTCGCTTTGTCTCTCTCTCTCTCTCTCTCTCTCTCTCTCTGCCTAGACCTTAGGGGTGGATGATTGGTCTTTAGAAGCAGGACAATGCCTAACTTCCAAGAATAAGGAGGCAAAGATAAAAACTTACTGGATGGAAAACTCACCTGGGGGGCTCAGTATTCGAACCTTCAGAAGTTCCTTATTCATTGGCCAGCTTGCTTATCTCCACAGCCTGGGGCAATCTAATCTTAAGCCTGCAGACATCAGACCCCAGGCTGATTCTAATTTCCAAGATCATCACACTCAAACTCTCTTTGGTGGAATATAGCCTGTGCACTTCCTTGTCCACGCACCAGCCAAACCCAGCCTGGGGGAGAGCATGACGGGGGTTTATGATTAGATCTGAGAAAGAGGACTAGTCCCTGGACTGGAGATGCAGAAAGGCCAAGCACCCCACACCTGACCAACCCCCCCCTCTCCCCAGACACAGTTCATTCTGTGGCAACTCATGCAGGTGCTGTGTCAGGTGCTTTGTTTCCTTTCCAAATAAACTTTGCTTTCTGCTTGCCGTTTTGTGGTCTTCGAGTCCATTTTTCAGTTCTGGAGACAAAGAGCCCCTGGACACACCTGAGCAGTCGCAACACCATTAGAATCCCTCAGCATTTACCAAAGGATGAGGAAGGTTGTCAGACTAGGAGGAAGTGAGAGCAGGGGCCAGGGAAGGCAGTCCCCGGAGGGTCCTTGGAAAGCCCTGTCATGCTGTTTTTCAGGTTCAGTCAGTTGTAAGAATGCTGTCATGAAGGATGTGGTCTGCATCTTAAAATATAGCTTATAGAACTTCAGACTCTGAAGCGCCTGCTTCAAGGAATTGGCTGTAAATAGCAATCCCAACAAGAATTTTCCCTTCTTGGTGTTTTGGTTTTTAGGCCTGTTCTGGGGTTATTTAGGTCAACCAATTCAGAAACTTGCATCAGTTCTAGTTTTGTAGACATGGTGTTCCCCTATATTTTCAGTTACTAAATTATACTAATTTATTATTTATCATCCTAGTTTTAAACATAAGAATTCAGATCCAGGAATTACAGAAGAGGATAAAAAATATTTGAAATAGAGTTACATAGTCAAGAGTTCCAAGTGAGGCTGAATGTGGACCCATGGTGGCTAGCTGGCTACACATTGGGCTGCAGTCAAAAGGTCAGTGGTTCTACCCCACCAGTCCCTCTGCAGCCTTTAAAGCTGTAAAGATCTGGAAACCCAAAGGGGCAGTTCTTCTTTGTCCTTTCGGGTCACAGTGAGGAGAACAAGGAGAGCCATCCGACCAGTCTATTTGATGACTTATCACCCACTAGATGCAGGGACACCCGGAGGCTGATGCCCCAGAATCTTGCCAAGTGAGGACAAGGTTGGGCCCCAGTCAACTAGAGACTGGGTGTGTGTGTGTTTTAAAACGTCCCTTGTCAGACCTATAAAAAGGGCCTCCCAGTTCTGGGCTGCTCCTTGGCCCTTTTGGGTGTGCCGGTCCCCATGGCATCCTAGCTTTACGGCTCACTAAACCTGCTGTGCTGACACCTCATGCCGGCTTGTTTGGTCCCTTGTGTTGCTGGTGCTACACTGCTCCTTTCAAGAAGCCTGCGGCAGGCATGGAAATCCACCTGGAAAAGGGGTCACCGGACCCTAGCATTGATTATTTCTGTGTGAGATTTACAGAGACGGCAAGTTGGAGACTGCAAAGGCAGACTACAGCTCTAGAAGCGTGGGGAATAAAAGAGACAAGTGAAAAGGCACACATGTGGAGATTGTCAGGGCAACAGGCCGTGTCAAAAAATGTAATTTCCAAAGCAATTTTCATCCATATTTTGAAGAAGTAAATTTTTCCTCTTCAGATTCTGCAGTAAATGTTTCAGAGCACATTTACGGGTGAATTGTGTTCAATGTTTCAGAGGTGAGGTTGACTTCAAGCTTCTTCATAAGAAAAATAGATAAATTATAATAAATAGGGAAAAAGGGAGGAAAAAATCTATTTTTTCTTCTGAGAGTTTCTGTGCATAGGTGGAGAAGCACTTTATTTTTAATAAAGCAGTCTGTCTGAACTCTGACAGATCCATTTTGGCTCTCAGAATATGTGAATTTCTGGTGTCTGAGGCTGTAAATCTTTATGGGAGCAAACCATCTCATCTCTCTCTCGCAGAGAAGGTGGTGGCCTTGAACAGCCGACCTTGTGGTTAGCACTCACACACATAACTCAATGAGGGCTCCTTGTTTACTGTCCTCTCATTTCTGTCCTGTTTTGAAGACAGTAAACTGAACGGCCTGCTTTGCAGTTCCTAATAAAGGTGAAGTGATACTTAGAAAAAATTCCAAGTTCATGTAATTGGCACTCTTCAAAGATATCCTTGGATAAAGGACTTTCCATGTGAAGTGTCACTGGACCGATGTACTTAGTCACCACACAAGCCACTTTACATAAAGGCAGTGTGCACGTCTTCCATGTCAGGGTTGCCAACACTACATCAAAATACCCTGGATGTTTTTGGAAAAGAGGAGGGAAGAGAGGTATGTGGTATATGTTCTCTACTTCAAAATCTAGAGCTGATGGTGAAAATGAGCGCCATTTTTGGGAGTTGGTGTACCCAGACCGAAGTCTCATATTGGAGGCACAGAATGTGTGCGGGTCAGTGTCGTTCTCCAAGATCCGGATGCCGCAGGCAAACTCGAGGAGCCCTGTGATGATTTAGGGGTACATTGGGCTTTGACCACGTGGTCAGAAGCTCCCAACCACGAGTCACTCTGTGAGAGAAAGACTTGGTTTTCTTACAAAATCACACTCATACACACATACTTACTTTTATATCAAGAAAATGGTTCACACAGTTGTGGAAGCAGTTTAAGTACAACGTGGTTTGGAGTCCACGGGTCAGGTGTTAACCTGGAGGATTTTCCTGACTCGAGGAGTGTATGGGGCTGATGGATCAGGATGCAGGAAGCCCACAGGCTGGTGGAAGCAGAAGTGGATCAACTCGGAGTTAGTAGTTAGGCCCATGGTCATATGGCAGGCCCCTGCTAGCTCCCAGGGTCAGAAGATGGACGCGCCAGATTCAAGATCTGGACCAGCAAGAAGCGAACTATTTTCCCAATTAAACCAAGCCAAACCAGCCATTCTTGAGTTGATTCCAACTCTTAAAGACTCCGTAGGGCAAAGCTGCACTGCCCCGAGACTGGTTTTTTACCACACAAACAGTTACCGTCTTAGAAACCCACAGTAGGTCACTTTGACTCAGCCCTGACTTGATGGCAGTGAGTTCAGCGTTTTGGAAGGCAAATTAGAGCTTCCTCCAAGCGAAACCATTTGCTAGGCTATTTCATCTCTAGGTGAGTCCGGAAAAGCCAGTTGCTTAAGAGCTCATTTCCCAGGGGCCCCCAAGGGCAAACGGCCTGGTTGGGCCACCCCAACTCCATGGATCTCTCTTTCCAGAGAGACTAAAATAGGTTCTGAGGAGTCGGATGTGTGCGTTATTGTTGTTGATAATTTGTCAATAACAAGCCTGCTGTCTTTAGGCTCATCAGCCTTCCGGTACCTCTTGCTTGAGGGCAGAGATTGCCTGCAGCTCTGCCACTGTGTGTGTGTGTGTGTGTGTGTGTGTGTGTGTGTGTGTGTTCCTCCAGACTGCCTCAGAAGGCTGCCCGCAGAGCTGCAGGAACACAGGGTCGAGAAGCCTGCAGAGCAGAAGTTACCGTCAGTGGGATCTGGTGAGTTCAAGGATCAGCGAGCAGGTGCAGCGAGTGATGGCGACCGGAGGAAATCTGCACATTCGGTTTAATGCCCCAGGGGAGACCGCGAACGTTGCACTAACTACCCACACAGGAGCCTTGGATACCCATGGGACAGTTAACTGCAAGGTCAGCTGTTGGAAACCACCCACCGCCCTTCAGTGGGGGCTGTTTCCCTCCAAGAAACCTACACAGACAGCTTTCCTCTGACTAATAAATAAGGTCACCGAGACAGTATTACTTATTGGGAGCTCTTATCACAACCCACGCATACATTCATCGTATCAAACACTTTTGTGCATCGGTTTCCCTCCTCGTTCTCAAAACGCTTGCAATCGAGTTGAGCCCCTGGTATCCGCTCATTTCCCCCTCCCCCATGAAGGATGGAGGGAAGGTGGGATAGTAAGGGAGAACAGATTGCAAGGCCCTACATATCGCCTCCTCCCGGGGGGACGGGCAGCGAGAAGTGGGTGAAGGGAGACGTGGGATGGTGTAGACCCGATGGCTTTTGTTCGGTGTTTTCCTTCCCACGGGGTCTACTTCTGCGCGTTTTAGCAGGCGGTCACTCGTTGCCACCGGTTCTACCTGTTGTGACCACAAGAGGGCGATGAAGACGCTGTGAACCAAGGGGGGATGGGGGGGGGAGGCGGGTCCGAACAAACCACCACGATCTGTGTGCGCGGTATCTGGATTTTGAACCGCGAGGGTTACGGGTCGGGTGACGCCACGAAGCCTCGGGCCCCATTCCAAAAGGGAATTCCACATTCCAAAAGGGAATTGCTGGCGTCCGGGGGGCACGGCTCATCCTCCAGAGACGCGCGCCTCTACCTCTAGGCGTGGACGGGAATTTCAGCGCAGCAAATCCAAGGCGGGTGTCCTGCGCCCCCTTGTGGTCAGAAGGGCTTGATTTTCTGCACGTGCCTGGGAAGGCATTCACCTGAGGCCCTTGCTTCCCTGGAAGGGAAGGAGTCAAACGGAAAGTTTCCGTTTTCCGGAAAGGTATCGCACCGGCATGAAAAGGCTCTCGAAGAGGCGTTCTTGAATGGTCTGTGCCACTCTGCCTGGTTTGGGGGCAGTCTCATGACTTGTGTTTGGAGCTAGTGTGACACATGTTCTAAGGAAATAAATCACAGAACCAAAGTGCCTGTTGGTTGTAAAATGAAACCCCAGAGGAGCTATTTATTTTTAAGTCCAGGTGGCCCCTTTCACAGCCTTGCATGTTGAGCTGCGAACAAAGCGTAACTGCTTGTTCTTTTGACGTTCTTGTTGTGTGTGGCTATATTATCTGCACACAGATGGAAAAACAAAGGTTTCACTGAAACTTGATAATAAGATACACATATTCATATTCGCACGCGACTTTATTCAATTAGCAGCTCGCCGCCCAGACTACGAAATAATGATTCCTCATTCATAAGCATTCTCCTTTTCTCCCTTGGTCCAACAGCCATTCTTCACGGCGCCCTTTTGAGTGTCCTCCTAGGTGGACAGGAGGCACTGTTTGTTTAGGAGGAATGAAGTAACACATCAGAGATTATGGACAGTCGTCTTTCCAGTTTAAGCTACCAGGACAAAATTTAAGACTATGCACTCACCTATAGTTAGTGGGGGTGTTGATATTAAGGCTGGAGGTTTAAACGCATCAGCTCATTTGGGGGAGAAAGATGAGGTTATATGCGCCTGAGACTGAAAAGGTGAAAAATCTTCAGTCTCGCCCTCATGTAGCGCCTCTCGGAATCAGATTTTAATCAATAGCAGTCAGTTTGGGTTTTGGATCTTGTAATAAATAGCAGGCATTCATTAGCAAGCTTAAACTTTCTTGATCAGCCGGTGAAAATATTTTCTTGTTATTTGCAGTTCCTGATAACTTCAGAGATTAAATATCTATCTATACCTCTAACCATTTTTATATTTCTGTAGGAGTCCTTGTGCGCTACATGCAGTGATTGTGCTCTGAGGCTAACTGAAATCTGGGGGGTTTTAGTACACCCAGACATGCCTCAGAATAAAGGTCTGGTGATCTGCTTCTGAAAATACTGCTGTGGAAAGTCCTATGACTCACAGCAATCCCAAACACAAACAGAATGAAATATCCCTCGGGTTGGGCGCATCTGGGCCTTTGTTCTTTTTTTTTTTTTGGCATCACTGCTCTCCGGTGGTGGGAGTAGGAGGCCCAGCCCCACTGCTGGAATTGAACCTCCGTCCCAGTGGGCCGCAGTCCCGAGCACAACCACTATGCCACCGGGGCTCAGCTCCGGGCCTTTGTTCTTATGAATGGGCCCAAGTCTTTAGGCATTGTGTCAACCCACCATATTGAGAGCTTTCCTCTTTTTTGCTGCTTTCCTACTTCACCATGCATGAAGTTATCCTCCAGGGATTGGTCTGTCCTGACAACATGTCCAAAGTACTTGAGATGAAGTCTGGCCATCCTTGCTTGTAAGGAGCATTCTGAGCATGTATCTTACTTTACAGTCTTATTGTAGTCAACTTCTAATTTAAAATGTGTACTATCTAGTACCACATATCTATGTATAATACTTCCATTCTTTTGTCTTTATTTTATAAAAATTATTTTCAATTGGGAATTGATACAGATATCACATAATTCTTTGGTTCAATCATGCGAAGCAGAATTGTACAATTTCTACCACAATTAGTTTCCAAACATTCCTTTTCCTTCAGCATCACAGCAACATATATGTCCCCACAGTAGGACTCACTGACAGGCAAGCGGTGCCACATGCGGATGGAGAAACTTTTGGTTGCTGATCAAGATCCAACGAGGCCACCTTCTGTATGGATTTCAATTCAATGGACAGAAAACAAAAACCACCACCAGTTGATCAGCTGACAGCATCATGATAAATGGAGAAAAGGGAACGTGGGTGAGATTGCCAGGAGCCATTGTGCACTGGAAAACTGAACAATGAATAAGGAAGATTAGTGAATCATTTGCATATTTCAATTACCTTGATGGTGAAAAATCAATAAATTCTTTCTTGGAAGAGGTCTAGACAGAGTCTTCTTTGGAAGGGAAGACAACAAGGCTTCTTGTCATATGCTTTGGGGTGTGCTTGGAGGAGGAGACTATTGTCCGGAGCCATCCAGCCCAGACATGCTTGACCTTGCTACAGTCACTAGTCTGAACTCTGTTACTGTTTGTTGCCTGAGCTTAGTAGTCTATTATCTTTATAACAGTAAACAGCCCTGCCCTTTGAAGCCTGACTTTCAGACGTACTGACCTTCACTTGTTAACATGCTAATTACCTAGGCTTATAGATAAGGCATT
>PVJH01028327.1:0-27578 GCA_004026705.1 Nesogale talazaci
TGGACTTGGATACCTCTCTGCTAGATGGCCATTTGTTTATTTTCAGGCTTTGAGACCCCAAACTCCATGTCCTTTGGTAGCTGGGCACCATGGGTTTTCTTCACCACATTTGCTTATGAACCTGTTTGACTTCAGTGATCACATTGGATCAGTGAGCATTCTGAAATGCCAAATTAGTAGAACAAAGTGTTCTTGCCTTGAGGGAGAGTGCCTGGGTAGGGGTCCAAGGTCCAGCTTCTGTCTTAGTATTAACATATAAATATATGTATCATATGTGCTTATGTTTAATATGTACATACCTGTGTTTAGACCTCTAAGTACCCTTTGCCTTCTAGTTCCTCCGTCTATTTCCTTCTGCTTTCCTCCCATTCCACTGTCAAACTCGGTCATCATTTGGGTTTCAGTACTTTCTATTGCATTACCCTAACTTCGGCCCCACCAGTTCTTCCCACCACCGACTGCGGACTACCCTTTTTTCTCCCCAGCCCCGAGTCTGTTCAGGCCCCCCTTCCTCTCCCCTATCCCCTGTATCCCCGCAGTCTTCCTCTCCTCCCCACTGTCCAACCAGTAGTGCTCCTTTCTTAATTAGATCCATTTTGGGGGCTTAGCCCACATTTCTCTCCCACCATATGCCTCCCAAAAGGTCCTCTGTCATTGTCTGCTTCCGTAAGGAGCAGGCCCTGTTGTTGTTTGCTCTGTCAGTGGGAATGAAGCTGCAGGATGGGTGGAGGGAAAGTGGGGTGGAGAGGGGGAGCCAACATCAGGGATGTACCTATAACTCCCTACCAGGGGGATAGAACACTGGGGGAGAGGGCAAGGGGAGACATTTAGCAGTGTAAGTTATGACACAACAATAATTTATGGAGTATTGAGTTTGTGGGGGAGTGGGGAGCAAGGATGGAGGGGAAGGGATGGGAGGCTGAGGTCAGAGGCTCAGATGGAAAGGTGGAAGTTCAGAGAGCGATGACAGCTGCAGGCATGTGAAGAAGTGTGGCACAAAATATGTATTTATGTATGATGAGAAACCATGTATGAGTCCCCAATAAAATGATTTAACATGAATATATATATATATTTGGCATCACTGCTCTCTGGTGGTGGGAGTAGGAGGCCCAGCCTTGCTGCTGGATTTGAGCCTCCAACCCAGTGGGCCGCAGTCCCGTGCACAACACTACGCCACTAGGGCTCAGCAAAATTTCTTTTTTTTAAAAAGTACTCTGTGTTACACTTAACACATTTGTCAAATATGCGATTCCTTTCTTGGAAACATTTTTCAGACTTATCTCTTTGGATGGCTGACAGCCTCGCCCTGGCTTTTTTCTTTACCTCTTCTACATCGTCAAATCGCCGTCCTTTCATGTGTCTGTGCATTCACGGAAACAAAAACAAGTTGCACGTCACGAGGTCAGGTGTGGGGAGGCTGTTTTTTGCCCCAAGCTGGCGCAGATGGTTGCAACATTAATGAGAAAAAGAAGCATGGGGATAGAACCAATGGTGGTGTGTATGGAAGCTTCTTAGAGACTTGCAAAGAAGCACATGGTCCGAGCCTCATAGGGACTGAGCAGTGGACAAAGTCACGCGTCTCACTCTCCCAGCTCAGCTGTTCATTTTCTTGTTGGGCGATCTCTGGGTTTTGTTTTGTTGAAACCTACACTGTTCTGGAGTCACTTGGACAGTTTTCAAGTATGTGTATCTAGAAAGTTCCAGTCCTTATTCCAGCTGTGCTGTGGAGGAGGCAAGAGTCACTTCACAGTGATTCTCAGGTCTGACCTGGTGTGTGAGAAAGATCCTTTGGAGAGTGAAAGTTTGCACGTGGCCTGGCCAGAGTGCGTGTGCCAACCCTGGAGCTGTATGACTTCATGCAGGGTGCTTTGCAGTGCTGAGAGGACACACCTACCCTAGGGCAGACACAAGCACACCTGTACGCGGCATGGAGTTGAGTCGTGCCACCATGAGGGTGTGCCTGTAAGCCCACTTCTTATTCACAAGCATTAGAGCTGTGCCTTCCCTACACGGGCCACGTGTGGTGCTTACCTAGGAACACGGGCTGCCTCATAGGCCCAGGGGTGATGGACTTGAGAGCCTGTTAGGGTGTGGGGCATGGACAGAGTGCACACAGGGCCTGTGTTTGCAAGAGCCTTGGCCACCCACCTGGCTCTCGAACAGAAGTTACACTTTAACCCCAAACTTACTGTGCTCTAGTCAGGGATATCAGGGAACCTTAACTTCCACCTGACTTTTGTTTTGAGATGTGCTGCCTCATGTCCCTGTTACTTGAGTAATACTGATTGTGTAGTTGATGGCTGAAGTATTGCATCTAGGATCTGATCCTTTATTCCACTTATGTTCATTTTCATATTGTTATGCGGATCTAGGTGTTCAGGGAGACAAGCACAAATGATACGTGCTTGGAATGGGCATTTCAACTGGTCAAAGTTTTCCCGGTTATGCTTTTTGTTTGAACAGTTAGAGCGTCTTCAAGCATCCTATGAAGAGCTGAAGGCCCAGTCACAAGAGGAGATCCAGCACCTGTGGTCCCAGCTCAATTCTGCAAGAGCCGATGGTCAGGAAGGGCGGGGTAAGGAGTTTTGTGTTGACAGTTCAGATCCTCAAGTGCTATGGTTTTCTTTCTCAATGTTGAACCACCAAACTGGGGTTTTACAATTGTGAGATGCCCCTGCCCGTTTGTAAAGCCCCTTTGAGAACCTGAGTCTTGCCACCTGCTGAATCAGGGCAGTCTCTGTGCAGTCTGAGGACATAGTGAGTTGAAGGTTGTTGGAAGAGAAGCAACACGGACCTCTTCAGGCTGGACATACCAGGTGTGACTCAGCTCCCAGACCACACCAAAATTACATCCACTGCTTCAGAGTCCATACTGAGTCACAGTGACCAGGCAGGACAGGGTAAACTTGCCCTTGTGAGTTTCCCAGACTAACACTTTACAGGTTAGAAAGCCCCATCTTTCTTCCTCTGGTGGGTGGTGGTTTGAACAGGTGACCATGGAGTTAACAATCAGTGTGGTGACCGCTACACACTACTGGGACTTCTTTCAAACAGACAGACAGACAGCCTCTAAACTTAACCGCTGTGCTTACTGGGCAGGTGATATTTGGAATGAAGAGCAGAGTGATAAGGCAGGGCTGGAAGTGAGGCACTCTCCGTACATGTCTGTGGGCTGTGGTCATTTGGGCAATCCCTCTCCTTAGCTCCGCCCTGCCTTGTGACAGCAGTTCCAGTTGGTTACTTGAAAGCTAGTAATTACGGTAAACCAGCTGCAGTGTTCTTTTGATCAAAATAGCAGCGAGTGACAAACTGTCCTCTATTTTTCCTCTTGAGCATGGCGGCTTAAAGCCACACCCATTTGCTAGCTTGCAGATTTGTGGGTCAGAAGGTAGAGGTGGAGTTGCTGGACACTTCTCTCTGGCTTCAGACTGGAAACAGGGTTGCCTCAGGCCTCTATGAAAATCCTTTTCCAGCCTTAATTATGCTGTTGGCCAGGCTTTGCTCTTTGGGCTGTGATTGAGGCCCCTGGTACATGGTGACTCTTGGCTGAGGGTCACGCTCCATTCCCAAGACTTCCCCAGGTTCTTGCTGCATGACTGTCTTCATTGTCACAACTTTTCATGCTGTGCTGAGTGCGCCTTATGCCCTGACTCTCCCTTACTTTTCCACCTGCCCACAGCCAGAGGAAGCGTTCTGCTTCTAGAGAGTGTTCCTGTGCGGGGGGGTAAGCCCATCTAGTACTCTGCCAAGGCATGAGCGACTCTATTGCACTTACAGGTTCTGGGCCTTGGATATGGGTGCCAGTTTTGGAATTCTGCCCTCCCTATTTCAGGGCGGCCTGAGTTGCTGCGGACTCTAGTTGACTGCAACTCAGAGCACAACTAGGTGACAAAGTAGAATTGCTTTGTGAGGTTTTTTCTGCTGTGATCTCTGTGGGAGAACATGGCTAGGTTTTCTGGGGAGCTGCTGGGTGGATGGGTGCACTGGTGGGTTCAAACTGTCAGCCCTCACCAAGTGCTTCCTTATGGCACCATGAGGATTCCTTGGGGCCTGGAACAGGTCCTGGTTTTTCACAAGAGTTTTGTTGTAAGTTGATGGCATGCTTTCATCACATTAAAGAGTTACATGAGGAGCTCTTGGTTTCAGCATCTCACGTGGAAGAGTTAGAACAGCTAAAGCGAGACTTTGGGCTGCAGCAGCAACGAGAGAAAACTGAACATGAGACTGATCTGGAGCAGCTGAGGATTTATTTTGAAAAGAAATTAAGGGATGCTGAAAAAAGCTACCAGGAAGACCTAACTCTGTTACAGCAACGGCTACAAGAGGTGAAGGAAGATTCTTTTCAAGAATATGCAGAAATCAGGTAAATAAAATGGATTTTCATCATAGATAGGTATAGAAAATTTAAACTGAATTTAGGTTTCAGGGTTTTTCTTGGGGGGTGTTTATTTGATAATCTCATCTTGGTTTTATATTTATATACAAATAAATTGCTTTCTTTAGTTGGCACTTGAAACAACGTGAATATTAAAGAGCACCCAAGTCTTTGGCTCAGGAGACTGAGCCTGCAGTTTCTCCACGTCATGTCTTGGGACTTAACAGGGAGCCGTGGGCACAGAGTCCAGGAGCTGACACGCTCCTGTGGGTGTCTCCTTGCCTGCCGGCATGCTTTTGTGGGCTCCGGTTCAGAATTCACCCATCACTGCTCAGACACAACTGACTCCAGGAGAACACGGGTCTCTTGCCAACGCAGAGCAGGCTGGCCCTGCATGGGTAGGAAGGGATTTTCTCCTTGGGTGCAGGCAGATTCAGTGCTCCCCAGGACAGAGTTGAGTTTCTGGATGGAAAAAGGGGATTTGCTCATTACCTAACTCAAGTTTTCTCTTTCAGCTCCTCCAGCAGGTTTTTAGAAGAGATAGCTGAGAAGGAAAGGAAAGAACACCTTGACCACCTGAAACTTCAACTTGAGCAGCATGAGGTGATGGGCCTTTTTTTTAATCCTTGAGAAAAGGTTGAGTTTTATTAATCTAATATTTAAGAGTCTGGCTTCGTCCTTCTCACCCATCAAGTAGCAGAAAGTTTGCAGCTCTGTCTTACATGTACCTCTGATGGTTAGCATTTTGCATCATGAGGTGTTTGCACACGTACTGTGCGTGGGATAACTGCTGTAGGTTATCGGTCAGGAAAATAGAGTTGACGGTCAGAAGGGACCTTGCTGTATTTTCTCCTCCTGCTTCTGTGTATGCCACATGCTACCAGCCTTCGTGTAACTTTCTCCTTGAGAGGTTTACACATTGTCTAGGCTGTCATTATTAACCTCAGAAATCAGGTTTTTGTGACAGTGGACACAGTGTCCCTGTCTGTGTTGTCCAACGTGGTAGCACTAGCACGTCTGACTGTGAAGCACAATGTGCCATTGGTGTGTGTGAGGAGCTGAAGCTTTAATTTTATGTGATTGTAATTCATTTGAATATAAGTCGCTGCACTCATCCAGCGGTTGCCGTGTTGGCCAATGCAGTGCTGTATGGCGTGCGGGTCTTTCTTTGGTATTGAGGACATATATGCTACTTGGGGATGTAATGTGCCGTCTTTTAGAGATCTGTCATTGGCATTTCTAAGTATTTCTAAGTAAGATTTAAGTATTTGGCATTTAAGTATTTCCACTGCCAATACCCATCTTAAGAGTATCGCATCGGGGCTGAGCCCCGGTGGCGTAGTGGTTGTGTGCGGGACTGCAGCCCACTAGGATGGAGGTTCAATTCCAGCTCACAGGAGCAAAGGGTGGACCTCCTACTCCCACCACCAGAGGGCAATGATGCCTAAAAAAAAAAAAAAAAAGAAAGAAAGAAAGGGGGGAAAAAAAGTATCAGATTATTTCTTTGGGATCAGATCTCCTCCCAGGATTTCTCCCTGAGCTAGGCTAGACACCTACTCTCCACCTCTAGTTTGGTGCACCCAAAGTTCCAGCTCCTGAGTTGAGGAGTTGCTGTGGCCACAGGTTGAGCCAGATGTTTTGGGCTTTTCTTAGTAGTTTAAGCACACATATACATTCCTGTACCCGCCACCTTCGTCAAGATGCAGGGTATCTTCACCACCTACCTACCAACTGCTTTTATAGTCTCTCTAATCACTGCTCTTCTTAGCTGCAACCACTCATCTAGTCTCCATCGCCATCGTGTGAGATTGGGAGAGAGAGATGAGACCTTCAACTCCCCTAATGCTCTTGGAAAGCCTGGGGCCAGTTCTGCTCTCTCTTATTGGGTCTGCATGAGTTGGAATTGCGTGACTGGCCGTGAATTTTTGGTTGGCGTAGTTTGAGAGAGTCTTATAAATGAAATTGCATGCTGTTCAAATATTTGAGACTGTCACTTTCCCCTCAACATAATTCCCTGTATGCAGCAAAGTTGTTGCATGTGTCCATATCGATTCCTTTTATCTTGCGTCCTGCAACTTTGCTGAACACACTGACCTGAGAGTTTTTTGTAGATTCCCTGACATTTTCTACATAGAAAATCATGGTTTCTGCAAATAGGGTCTCCTTTGCTTCTATCTTTCTGAGCAGTGTGTCTTTTATTTACCGCGTGCCTACCTTACTGCGCAGGTGGGGGCGTCCTCCTGTAGTTGATTGGAAGTGAAAAGAGGGTATCATTGCCTTGGTTTTGACTTTAGGATGAAGTTTAACAATTATAAGCTGTTGGCTCATGGAAATGTTTTTTTAATAAAGTGGAGACAGCCCTTGTAATCCTTTTTTTTCTGGAGTGTTTTTATTGTGAGTAGGTATTGGATTTTGTCAAATGCTTATTTTGCATCTATGAATTTAATTTTTGTTTCCCCTTCCCACCCTACTTCCCAGGAGCCCTTATTGTTACTATGAGATTTTATTTATCTATTTTTGCCTTATGTTGCCCTATCCAATAAGTCCACTCACCTACAATTCAGTTATTTGCTCCTCTCAAGTGGGGTTATCTAGTTATCCTCGCTATCAGCTCTCTCCACATCTTCCCGTATTTGAGGATTAATTTTTTTTTAATTAATCATTTTATTGGTGGGCTCTTACAATCCAACTTTCAGTTGTATCAAGCAGGCTTGTATATATGTTGCCATCAGCATTTCCCAAACATTTTCTTTCTATTTGAGCCCTTGGTCTTGGCTTCTCTCCCTTCCCTCCCTCATGAATCTTTCATCAATTATATGCTATTGTTGTTAGTTCATGTCTTACACTGTCCTTTGTCTCCCTTCATCCACATTTCTGCTATTCGTCCTCCAGAGAGTAGGCTATATATCTAACCTTGTGATGGATGCCCCTTGGCCTTCCCCTGACCCCCACCGCCCTACCCTCATGATAGCGCTACTTACAGTACTGCTTCTGAGGATTTTATCTGTCCTGAATTCAGGTGTCATGAGCTTATATCTATACCAATGTGTGTACTGTGGTCTATCCCGATTTGTAAGGTAGAACTGGGTCGTAGTAGTGGGAGGGAAGAAGCATTCAGCAACTAGAGGAATAATGTGTGTTCCTCAGTGCTATACAGGACCCTTGATGAATTGTCCCTTCCTTGTCACCCTTCTGTGGGGGAGTATTCAGTTGTCTACAGATGGGCTTTGGGTTTCCACTCCAGCTTCCCTCGTTCACATCAATATAATTGTTTTTTTTGTTTGTTTGTTTGTTTGTTTTTGTGGGCAATCACTGCCTCTGGTGGTTGTGGGTGCTACCCAGTGCCGCTCCTGAGAGCCGCCGCTGGATTTGAACTGCCAAGCCCGTGGGCTGCAGTTCCACACTCAACCACTTACGCCACCAGAGCTCAGCCCACATCAATATAATTGTTTGTTTGGTGTCTTTTGATACCTGATATCTGATCCTATAGACACCTCATGATCACGCAGGCTGGTGTGCTTCTTCCATGTGGGCTTTCTGCTTCCCTGTTAGATGTCTGCTTGTTTAACTTCAAGCCTTTAAGACACAAGATGCTGTATCTTTCGATAGCTGAGCACCATCCACTTTCTTCATCGGATTTGCTTATGCACACATTTGCCTTCAGTGATCGTGTTGGAAAGGTGAGTATCAAAGAGTCTCAGGTTATTAAAACAAAGTGTTCTTGTGTTTTGGGAGACCTGGAGTAGAGTCGCAAAGTCTGCCTGCTATCTTAATATTTAATATATAAATATATGTACATTTGCCTCTATCCCTTTCATTATAAATTGATATATTTACATATACACATGCCTATAGCTATACATCTCGAAATAACTTTTGCTTCTTATTTCTTTCCTCTATTTCCTTTCACCCTCCTCCTATCTCAATATCAGGCTCCCCCTCCACTTTGGATGAGAATTAATTTTTGAGCATTAACGCTAACTATTCTTTAAATGCCTGGTATAAGGCTGTGACACCATTTGACCTGGAGATTTCTCTTTCAAAAAATTTATAAATTTAATTTCCTTAAGAGGTAGAGGAATTCCACAATTAACGTTATAATTATAAATTCAACACTTTGGATGAAATGCATCTAAATCCATAATGAAGTGGATGTAGACTAACTTAAGATGAAGCTTGAGTTGAGCCATGGTGGCTCAGTGGTTGTGTGTGGGACTGTGGCCCATAGGGTTGACGGTTCAAATCCAGTAGCAGCTCTTCAGGAGCAAGGCTGGGCTTCCTACTTCTACCAGGCAGTGATGCCCCCCCCCACCGAAAAAAAATGAAGTTTGTAAACCTTAATGAATGTTCCCTATTTTATTTCTCTATTTGATCTATCTGGATTCTAATATCTATTTCCTTAGCTACTCAAACACTCACAGAAAAATAGATGATTAAAGGGTCTATTAAGGAAGTTAGCAAGTTGTGATGGCAGTGAGAAATGCCCGAGGGTAGTTATGAACCAGGACATGTTATAAAGTTTCAAGTCTGCTAATAAATGCCCTAAAGAGCATACTACTCTCTTATAAGCCTCACCTGAAGGTATACAGCTCCAGATTCCTGGGTCAGCAAACCCAGCTCCCTGAATTACACATTAGTGGCACCCGACTCCAGCAAGCCTCAACCCGAAGGCACTCAGCTCCACTTCTCCCACTCTGCAAGACGGCCTCCTGCCCAAAAGCATGCAACCCGGCTTGCTCCACGGGTTGGGAAGTCGTCGCTCTGTTTCATGCTCTAGCCCCTGGTGCTCTGCCGTTTCTTCGCTGGTGTAGTCAGACTCAGGAGGCGCACTGCGCAGGCATCTTCGTCCGGAGGACGTGCTTCACTCTTGGCTCCTCCTGCTACTCAGAGAGCTTAGTTTAGCTACAGCAAGAATTATATTCACAGTTACTCACAAGTGAATCTGATAGGTATCTTTCCCAGCTTGCTTACCCAATCCTTTCAGGGAAAAGTTGTTTGATGGGAGTTAGTGATTTTGCCTAGAAGACTCATATTAAATAACTCACTGCCCCTTAAAAGCCGAAAAGCAGAGTAGTTCCTTGTAAATCCAAACCAAATCAAGCTCAGCAACCACAAGTCAATTCAGATTCACAGGAGAGAGTAAAACCGCCGCCCTTGACGCTCTTGGGAGTAGAATGCTTCTTTGACTTTTCCTGAGGAACAGCTGGCGGTGTGAAGCTGCTGATTTAGGGTTGGCAGCCCAGATAATCCACTCCTCTAATAGGGCTCCTGAGTAGTTGTCTAACTTTAAAAACGGAACTTCTAGTGAAAGAACTCAGAAGAAATTTTAGGTCTCAATGATTCCCTTGGTACACACTATCAGGTATTTAAAGGAGAATGGACACAATTCCCTCCAGTTTCTTCTAGAAGGAAGGGAATAAGAGCACACCTGGTTTCCGAGGAACAGACTCTGCCTCTCTGCTCCCTTTGGTCCCTGGTACCATGTCACTTGATGTGTGCTCCTCCTTGGGTATTGGCAGGAGACTTTTCTTATTTTGCATTTCTTTGCTTATTTCTTTGATCATATTTCTGCTTTCGTAGTTGGTTGTTGGGTATCTTTGCCACTTGCTGTTGTACTGTTGGTGAGGAGTTAGTCTCTGGCCTGATGCTGCTTGTCCCTCTTTCAGTAATCCCTATTATACCTACTCGTTGACTTTGGTGTGAGGTTTGTTTCTTTTTTTTAAATTGTTGGATTGGGGGCTCATACAACTCTTACCACTATCCACACATCCATTTATTCTGTCAAGCACATTTGCACATTTGTTGCCATTGTCATTCTCAAACCACTTGCTTTCCCCTTGAATCCTTGGTGTCAGCTCATTTTTTTTCCTCTCTCTGCTCCCCCCCCCCATGAACCCTTGATAACTTATCAATGATTATTACTTTGTCATATCTTACATTACTCGACATCTCCCTTCTCCCACTTTTCTGTTGTCTGTCCCACCCCCAGGGAGGAGGTTATATGTAGATCCTTATAATCGGTTCCCCCTTTCTATCCCACCTTCCCTCCACCCTCTCGATATCGGCACTCTAGCCACTGTTCCTGAAGGATTCTGCTATCCTGGGTTCCCTATTTTTCTAGTTCCTATACGTACCAGTGTACGTCCTCTGGTCTAGCCAGAGTTGTAAGGTAGAATTGGGATCATGATAGTCGGGGGTGGGGAGTGGGGAGGAAAGCATTTAAGAACTAGAGGAAAGTTGTGTGTTTCATCAGTGTTATCCTGCATCCTGATTGGCTTGTCTCCCCTCCCTGACCCTTCTGTAAGGGCATGTCCTGTTATCTACAGATGGACTTTGGGTCCCCAGTCTGCACCCCCCCTCATTCACAGTGCTATGATTTTGTGTTCTTTGATGCCTGATACCCGATCCATTCTGTACTTTGTGATCACACAGGCTGGTGTGCTTCAATGTGGGCTTTGCTTCTTCTGAGTTAGATGGTAGCTTGTTTGTCTTCAAACCTTTAAGACCCCAGCAGCTATATTTTTTGATAGCTGGACACCATCAGCTTTCTTAACACATTTGCTTAAACATCCATTTATCTTCAGCGATCGTGTCAGGAAGGTGAGCACACAGTGGTATGATTTTTTTGTTCTTTAATGCCTGATACCTTATCACTTCGGCACCTCATGATCACAGTGACTAATCCAGTGCTTCTTCCATGTGGGCGCTGTTGCTTCTGAGCTAGATGGCTGCTTGTATACCTTTAGGCCTTTAAGACCTCAGATGCTATATCTTTTTTTTTTTTTTTTTTTTTTAGGCATCACTGCCCTGGTGGTGGGAGTAGGAGGCTCAGCCTTTGCTCCTGTGAGCGGGAATTGAACCTCCGTCCCAGTGGGTCGCAGTCCCGCGCACAACCACTACGCCACCAGGGCTCAGGCTATATCTTTTGATAGCCAGGCACCATCAGCTTTCTTCACCAGATGCTTATGCATCTGCTGCTGTAATACTAAAGCAATAAATTTATGCACACAGATCTATGTCTCCATCATCATATATAAATAGATTTACATATAGAGATGCCTGTAATTTAGACCTCTCTAAATACCCTTTGCCTCTTAATTCTTTCCTCTTATTTCCTTACTTTTCTTTTGTCCCGCTATCATGCTCAGCCTTCCTTTGGGTTTCAGTAATTCCTCTCCATTCTATTGCCCTTGATCAATCCCTACCAGGCCTGTAACATCCTCCTTGTAACTGATTTTGGGTCATTTGTTGTTCCCTTGTCCCTGGGTTGGTTAACACCACTTCTTTTGCCCCACTTCCCCCTCTCCCATATCCCCTGGAACCATCAATCTTGTTGTTGTTTTCTTCTCCAGATTGTTTATCCAGTCTATCTTACCTAGAGAGACCTGTTGTTGTGTCTTTGCACGATGTTAGGCTCATGGAGTTTGGTATCCTGCCTTCTGATCCGTGCCTGCCTTTCCAGATTGAGGCTCTCCCCCTTGAGTAGAGCTCTTCAGCAGTTAATGTGGTGTCTCCTGGAAGCTCACACTGTGGCTGGCTTAGAATGGATGTGCAGCCATGGATAGCTCTCTGTTTTGAGCCAGCAGAGATATGTCCAGATGTGTCTTTTCCAAGAAGGAGAGGTGGCTTAGCCAGGTGTTTTCTGTGTTTCCACAGGAGAGCCTGGTGCATCTGCAGGTGGAGCTGGAAGAAAAGCACCGGCGGGAATTGGAAATGTTGAAGTCCTCTCTTGAAATTCGCCATGAGGAGGAGGTGATGAAGGTTAAGATGGACCTCATGGACAAACACCTTGCAGAGACCCAGGTGTGGAAGAGGGAGCAGTGCCTGGAGCTGGAACGGCTGCGGGCCACACTCTCAGGAGAGCATGTCCAAGGTGTGTCTCCATGATCCCTCTATTCCACGTCCCTGGCCTCTGGGCTTCCATTTCTATCCCCAGGCCTATGGAGAGAGGTCTTGGGCCCTGGTCACTGTTTTGACCCCTGATGAATGAGAGAAAGGTGAGATTTTTGATTATTGCAAAGAGTCTTGGGAACCATAGGCATAACGATGATCGTGCGTGAAACCCTATGGGACAGTAGTACTCTGCCCTGTAGTGTGGCTAAGAGTTGGAATCAACTTGACTGCACACAACAGCAATGGAGACCCCATTGTTGGTGGTCTCAGAGGTGTCCTTTCTCGGGTGACTGTCTGCCCTGCTTCCCTGCAGAGCTCACACGAATGCGTCTCCAGTGTGCGCAAGACCTGGCTTCAGATGTAGAAACAGAAGTGGCAGCAAGAGTCTTGGGCTTAGAAAATGAGTACAAAGTTAAGCTCTCACTTCTTCAAACTGATCTAAAGGAAGAAATGGAACTCTTAAAAATAGAAAATGGAAATTTACATGAGAAGTTGCAGCATGAAATTCATCTGAGAGAAGATGCAGAAAACGTAAGTTTTGCTCCTCCCACAGAGATGCTGTTTGCCAGGTAGGGCTGGGCAAGTCCTGCTTTGGTCCCTCTTGCTGTCTCATGGATTTTGGTGGAGTTGGTGGATTTATAAAGAGCAGAACCTGGTGCTGGGTTGCATGCAGCGGACTACCTACGACAAGATATCTATGAGGTGTCACATCTACTTCGATTACCCTGCTTGCCTCTCATTGCAATGCATACCTGTGGCCAAGTGTTACCAACTGTGTAATGTGCCGTGCAGTAGACGTTGTGAATGATTGCTCGTAAAGACTCTGAGCCTCCAGAAAGCACTACTGATGTTTTATTTCAGCAGACAGTTACCTTGGCTGAATTCAGACTCCATACTCTATCTCACTGTAATGTTAGATTTTTTTTTTTCCTTTGCAGACCTACTTTTGGGGTCTGCTCACTTGAGTCCATCAGGTTTAGTCTTAGGATTTGGGCACGATTTATTGACAGAATTTGTAACTGTCTCTCTACTTCTGTCATGAGAGGGCATTTGTTGTCTAGTGCTATGGTATTAGAAAGACCACAAGTGGATGGCTTTAATAAATTTATTTTCTTGTCCTGTAGAAGGCTAGAAATATGAATTCAGGGCCTCAGTTTAAGGGAAGGCTTTCTGTCTGTTAGCTCTTTGGGAAAGTGCTTGTCGCCTTTCAGCGTCTTCTGGTTACCAGCCCAAGGCTTATAACCACTGCACCACAAGAACGTCTCAGGATCAACAGTTCAAAACCACCAGCTGCTGTGTGGGAGTAAGAGAAGGCTTTCTGCTCCCTGACAGAGGTACAGTCTCAGAAACCCACAGCGTGGCAGTGAGTCCAAATAATCTTGATGGCAGTGAGGTTTTAGCTTTTTTGTTTGTTTGTTTTTATGGCACCACTGCCCAGGTGGGAGTAGGAAGCCCATTCTTAATCCTGGAGAGCTGCTGCTGGATTTGAACTGTCAGCCCAGTGGGCCACAGTCCCACACACAACCACTAGGCCACCGGGGTTCAGCTAGCTTTGTTTTTTTTTCATAATCTCTTATAACCCAAAGGGTTGACTCAAGCCAGGGTTCACCTGGCGACTTGAATAAGGGTAGTGATTGAGTAAAGATAGAGCTTCAGTCCTGCCCTCTTGTATCCTGTGACTCAAGGGACAACCCGCTCTAATGCTGTTTCATTAACAGATCGAGGTTAGGACACACAACACACATTCCAGAATGGAGGACAATTACGTCAGATAATAAAATGGGGCATAATCACACAATCTTGGGAATCATGGCCTACCCGGGTGTTCGTCATTTGGGGGGGCACACACAATTCTGTCATGACTTGGGCTCTCCTCCCATTGGCTCCTTTGGTTCAAAAAGGAAAGATTGTGGGAATTCTCTCAGTATAGCATAGATGGTTTGGCTCTCAGGCTAAGACACTTCTCATAGATACATCATACAGTGACATTACGGGAAGTTTATAGTTGTTCCTTTTGGGAAGGTTAGTTTGAGTAGAGTTAGAATCAGACGCAGAACCCAAACTTTAATTTCTATTACTTGAATTTTAAATAAGAGGAGTTAAATCATCTTGTTTTACTTTTAAGAATTGTTGTTTTAGATATCTAGTGATTTATTGACTTAGCTTTTGAAAATCAGGATATTTGCATATCTTCGGTTTTATTACCACCCTTTTTTGCAACACCCCTTCCATGCCCCCAACAAAAAAGCAAACCGTTCAGAATTGTGTAGTTTGTCTGTCTCTTGCTCATTACGTGTCCTAGAATGTGAAAGATGCAGGTCAGGTGACTTGAACTCATACACTGTCCACTGTTTCCACTTACTTGCGATGGTGGCCTTCTTATGGTGTCCACCTTGCCCTGTACAGAAAAGCAGATCCCTGGACAAGTCTAGTATGGCCGCTTGTGGTCTTGGGCACAACAGTGAAAGCTCTCGCCCTTTGTATCATTTGACTTTGTCATGGCTGTACCTTTCTGTTGTGGATTTGGCTAATGCCTGTAGAGTCTAGGACTGCCAACTCCAGGCTTACAGAGCAGTTGGTTGTATGTGCGAGGGAGTGGGTACCATTTTACTCAAGCAGAAAGCGTTAAAGCGATTCCTTTAGGGTTCTCTTGGTCGGAGCCCTGGTGGCATAGTCGTAAGCACTCGGCTGCTGACTGTGTTCCAGGAGAACAGGGACCCACCTGTGACTGTGGGAGAAAAGCCTGGCAATCTGCTCCCACCAAGTTTGCAGCCTGGGAAACCATACAGGATGGTTCTGTTCTCTGTAGGATCACTATAAATCGGAATGAATGTGATAGCACACAAGAACAGTAATGAGTAGTTTCTCCTGATCCTACCAACAAGAGGACTGTTCTTGCTGCTCTGTCCTGCTCGATGTCTCCATGCTGTGGAGTCTTTTTGCCTGTCCTGGCAGAGTTGAGTCATTGCTGTCCATAACGTCCCCTTCAGTTCTCTTAAATGCAATTTTCTTGTCTGCAGGCAAAATGTAAATTAGTTGAAGACCACCAGGAAGAAATAAAGAAAAGTAAAGAGAGGATTCAGTTAATGAGACAAGAATTCAAAGAAAAAGAAGAAGAATGGAAAGTTACTCGCGAGGACCTAAAGAGAAAAGCGGAAGAGAAATTAACACTGATGCTCCTTGAACTAAGAGAAAAAACGGAGTCTGAGAAGCAGGCAATAATAGAGAAGTTTGAGCTCCGAGAGACCGAAATGAGGCAGCTTCAGAACGAGCAGGCGAGCCAGATCCTGGAGCTGGCGCGGTCTCTGGCCGAGCAGCAGGGCCGCCTGCAGCAGCTGGAGCTGGGGGCGGCAGCGGATGAGTCTCCACAGTGCAGCCAGTGTGGCCCTGGGGCCCAGGCTTGGGAGCGTACCACGCTACGCCTGAAGGAGGACTGTGCTCTCCAGCTGATGCTGGCCCAGAATAGGTGGGTGGTGGCCCAGAGCCACGTACTTGAGGGGAGAAGGGGGCTTGGTAGCCATGTGAGTCTTGGGAAGCCTCAGAAGGGATGGGGCAGCTCTTGGGAAGTCATGCTGTGGGGGCCTGGAGTGCAGTTTGAAGACATTGGGCTGCCTGGTCTTCCCTCTATGACTCTAACAGTTAAGCTCAGTGACACAGAAAGGCATGCGTTCTGTGTTCTCGGAACACAGTCCTTTTTTTTTTGTTTGTTTTTTGGGGCATCACTGCTCTCCGGTGGTGGAAGTAGGAGGCCCAGCCCCACTGCTGGAATTGAACCTCCGTCCTGGTGGGCCACAGTCCCGCGCACAACCACTATGCCACCGGGGCTCAGCCCCTCAGTCCTTTTTTGTAAGTAAAGTAGAGAGTACAAGTCTCTTTACACATTCCTATTTCTTTTTGTCATTTAAGATTTCAATAAGTGAGCCATAAGCATCACTTATGAGAAATCAGAAAGTCATAAAGCTGACATGAATTTATTTTTTTTTTGTATTTTTAAAACATAAGTAGATTTAAAAAAAACATGAATTGGGTGAAGTTTGACAATATATACTGAATTATACATTAAAAATTCATATATTTTTCCCAACAGTTTTATTGATATATAATTTACATATACAATTTCAGTAGTTCAATCATTCAATCATATCAAGAATTGTGTAATCATTACCACATCAGTTTTTCAATTTTGGAACATTTCCCCTGCCCCATGTTTAAATCACCTTTAAAATGAGTTGTATTATCACAGTTCTAGTGCTCCCTACTCTTTCCTGCCTTCATTATTTACTCTTGAAATCCACTTTCTCTCCCTATCATCCCCTCTCACCTCTTCTTTAAATACAGCCTTTATAAATACATCCATTATGCATCCTCTCCTCCTGTGCTTCACAAACTGGGAAACCCAACAGAATCAACCAAAAACCAAAATTGAAATAAGGTGGTAAGAATAAAATAAGCTATATAAAACAAAATCAAAATAAGGTGGTAAGGATAAAATAATTTTTAAAAGATAAATAATAAATAAAGATAAGATTCTCATCAGTATTCACAAAACCAGGGAAGAAATTTTTGTCGTGCAACAAGTAAGAGATAGTTGTGCCTAGAACAAATTCAGGTCGGGTCTCTAGGGAGGTCAACCGGCCCAGTATCTTCAGTAATGGGTACTCATGAAGGTGAGTATCGAGCAGGGCCATATTATCAGAACTCTCTGTTCTTGAATTGGGACTTGAGTTAAGTAGTAGCCCAGACTTCATCAGCTTGTCCATGGGGTTTACATGTCTCAGGTTTACTTTGGTGGTCTAAAAACATGACAAAATCAAAACCCTTATAGACCAACTACACCAATAGCAGCCATAAACCAACCAGTAGCCAAACAAACAACACACACACATACACACACACACACATACATGAAAGAAAAACTATAAGCAGGAAAGCAAAAGCCCATATAAGTAAAGAAACAGCATTGTCAGTCACCCCCCCGAGATATAAGTCAATTGTACTATTTTTTTTAGGGGGGGACATCACTGCCCTCTGGTGGTGGGAGTAGGAGGTCCAGCCTTTGCTCCTGTGGAGCCGCTGCTGGAATTGACCCTCCATCCCAATGGGCTGCAGTCCTGCGCACAACCACTATGCCACCGTGGCTCAGCCAATTGTACTATTATCATCATCAATTTTCCTAGTGGCCCAGCACTCCAGACATTGTGGCTATGAGGAGTCTATGCGAGTCCAGTTCCACCTTGACCTGCAACCCATGAATTTTTGCCCTGCACATTTCGATCTCCTCGATTGGTGCTCTGTTGACCCCTAAGTATGAGGATTGATGCCAGGAGGGACCTTCCTGGATCAGTCTTCCATTAAACCAGTTGTGCAGTGCTCACTTTAGCAGCACATATACTAAAACCAGTTGTGCAGTGAATGCTACATAGATAGATGATCCTGGGTCCCTTTCCATAGGACACTGAGCCCGGGGTTCTGCCACTTCCACAGTCCTGGAGTAGCCACTCTGCTTCCTCTCCCATCTAAATACCCCAGTTCCGAGTCCAAGGGTACCAGCAGCAGCTTCAAGGCAGGACTCAGCTCGTTCAGCTGGGATTTAGGTTGAGTCCAGTGTGGCCCCTGCATCATACGCAAGGGTGCTTAGTCCATGGGGTGGTTCCCCGGAGGTTGGGTAGAAACGTATTCCTATTGTCTACCCAGGAACATCAAATCTGTCCCATTGTTCCCCTACGTTCCTAGACTCCTGTTTATTATCCCTTCCTGATGTGAGGTTAGTTCTCCCCAGTTACCCCATCATACTCGCCAACAGAACTGTTAGCATCTCCTCCACAATGAGATGGACCCCTCTCATGATCTAGGTTTGAATTTCCAGAAAGCTTCTTCCGTTCCTGTGGGGGCCCATTTATTTGCCCCAGCCTTGTTTTGATGTTCTTGAGGGAGTGACCCCTGGCAATGGGACATCTTCACATTGGCTCTTGTGAAGTGTGCAAAAAGGAGAGATGTAGGGTTCGTGGCTGGTAGAAAGAACCACGATGTCTGGTTCTTTCCTTTTGTTCAGGAGTTGGTTCTAAGGCTTGGTGTTTCTCATTATAGTAGTGGGCTTGCACAATATTTGTCCTTCTGTGATTGACTTACTGCACTTAGCATGATGGTTTCCAGGTCTTTTCATGTCATGCAGTGTCCATGCTTTTGTTGCTGTTTTTTTAGGGACTTGTAGTATTTCACTGTGTATATGTATCATAGTTTTTTTTTAAAATCCATTCTTCCACTGTTGAGTATCGGGCTCCTTCCAGTCTTTTGTGAACTGTGCTGCTATGAACATGAGAGAGCACACCTCCACCCATGTTGTGTCTCATTTCTTTAGGGTATGTGCCTCATAGTGGTAATGTTGTGATTTCAATTTCCACTTGCTTCAAGGATTGCCAGATTGTGGCTGTGTAGTGCTTACACATATTTGCACAGTGGCTGTATAGTATTTATAAGTCTGCCAGCAGTGTATATGAGTTGCAAAATTCCCATCTTTCTACATCCTGTTCAGCATTTTTTAAAAAATTTTGACTAGCATGGTGGGTGTAAAGCAGTATCTCCTGTGTTCTTACTTTTCATCTCCTTTATGGCTACTGATCTTGGGCATTTTTTTATTCATCTTGTTAGCCATTTGCATTTCCATTTTTGATGACCTGTCCATGTTTCTTTTCCAGTTCTTAATTGGGTCTCTTGTTATTTTCTTATTGAGCTATTATAGAATTCTGTATATTTTTGGTAATTAGCCCTTTGTATCATTTCTCCCTTCCCCCAATTTGGGAGCTCTTGTTTCACTTTCCTGATGAACACTTTTGATGAGCGTATGTAACTTCAGCATACCCCAATCATCTCTCTTCTGCGGAATGTGCCTCCTCCATTATACTTGTTCGTCTTATGTATGCCCTGCAATGGGGGCTTTAAAGTTGATCATCCTTCTCATGGATGATCCTGAGACCTTTGGGGTTTACATTTAGGTGTTTAATACATCTTGAGTTCTTTTTCATGCCAAAAATTCATACACATTTTGTGCCATTTCTTTCGTTGCAGTCCCTACATTGTTACCTGACTTAGCCCCCTTCCTCCCTGCATTTCTGGATCTATTCCTCCTCCTCCCTAACCCTTCTGGAACTCTTCCCTTGGGTACCTGCTCCCCTTTTTTTTTTAAATTTAATTTTATTAATTTATTTTTTTAGGCATCACTGCCCTCAGGTGGTGGGAGTAGGAGGCCCAGCCCCTGCTCCTGGGAGCCGGAATTGAACCTCCACCCCAGTGGGCCGCAGTCCCGCGCACAACCACTTCGCCACCGGGGCTCAGCCCCCTGCTCCCCTTTTGATCTTACTAGTGTTACTGCTTCCCTCAAAGACCTGGTTATAAAACTTAAACATTTTTAGTTATTTCAATCATTTTGTTAGGTGCTCATACAACTCTTATCACAATCCATACATAGATTGAATCAGATATGTTTGTACATGTTGCCTTCATTCTTTTCTAGACATTTACTTTCTATTGAACTTTAGGTATCAGCTCCCCCACTCCCTACCCCAGATAGATTGTACATTGTTATTCTTTTCATTTTTCACACCGATTGCTGTCTCCCTTCCCCCATGTTTTCTGTTGTTCTTCCCCCTGAAGAGGAGTGTATGGTTATGTGCCAATCATTGCAACGGTGCCCCCTTTCTCCCTTCCTCTCTCTCTTCCCCCAACCCTTCTGGTATCACTATTCCCACTCCTGTTCCTGGATCTGTGTGTTGTGAGCTCCCATCTCTTATCTATACCTGTGTACATACTCCGGTGTAGTCTGAATGAAGAAGCAGCACTGGGGTCATGGTAGTGGAGGGCGAGGAACCCTCAAGGAAGCAGAGGAATATAGTGTGTTTCATTTACTGTACTCTGGTGACTCCTCCCTTCCTGCTGGCCCCTCTCCGGGGAGATTGTTTTATTGCCTGCAGATGGGCTTTGGGTCTCTCCTCTAGCCCCCTCGTCCTCAACAATATGTTTTTGTTTGCTGTGTGTCTGCCGATGCCTCTTACCCAGTCCCTATGACTCCTCATGTTTGCACTGGTGATGTGCTTCTTCTACGTGGACTTGTTGTTTCGCTGCTGAACTGCAGTTTGTGTAACTTCAAGCCTTGAAGACCCCGGATGAACTATCTTTTAATAGCCGTGTACCCTCTGCCTTCTTTACCACATTTGTTTCTGCGCCTGCACTTGCACATTTTTAACTGTGGTGTATACTTCTCTGAATTTGGCTATTGCTCACATGCTGGGCCGCTAACCTGCGGGTCAGCAGTTTATAAACACCAGCCACTGAGAAAGAAAAAGGGCTTTCGACACCTAGACAGTCACAGGCTCAGAAACGCAGAGGGCCTTCTGCCAAGGCCTGAAGGAATGCATTGACCGGATGGCAGGCAGTTCGTTTTCCTCTCTAAAGTCATGAGTGGATTTAGAAATCCTCCGTCTTCACCTCTGTCGGCCCATCTAATGCAGAAGCAGTCTGGTGGTGCTACCAGGTGAGTGTTCAGTTGCTGGCCACAAGGTCAACGATTCAAATCCGCGAGCATTTCTCTTTTGTTTGTTTGTTTATAGGACATTGGGGAAAAAAGCATTTACTCCTTTTATTATTTACTATTGATCAGTTTGCTGGGAGCTCTTACAAATCTTTTGACAATCCATCATTCAGTTGTATTAAGCACACTTGTACATAGCTTGCCACCAACATTTCCAAACATTTTATTTCTACCTGAGCCCTTGGTGTCAACGCCTCTTTTCCCTCTCCCTCCCCCATTCTCACACCCTCAGGAACCCTTGATCATTTATATATTAATTTTGTTGTTTCGTGTCTTACACTGTCCATTGTCTTCCTTCACCCACCTTTCATCCCCCTGGGTGGGTGGGCTTATATCCAACCTTGTGACGGGTTCCTCCTTTCTCACTCCCCTCCCCCACCTCCCCACAGTCCTTCTGTGGGGCAAGGGTGAAAGTCTCTGCTTCCATAAAGAGTTAAAGGGTCACTATAGATTGGAATGGACTCAGTGACAGCAGCTTTGGTGTTTTTTGTTTTCTTTTCTAATGCAAACCTCAGCCCTGTGGTGAGGACTGTGGTGGCCTACTGTGTCCTTGGGTCTTGGACCCATTGAACCTGCTGGTCATTTCATTTGCCCTTACCCTTGCCCATCTCTCATTAGCACCCTTGTCTATTCCTCATTTGAACTTCTGCTCTGGGGTTAGAGGACTTGAGTTCAAGTTTGAACCTTGTCTCAGCTGAATGAATGTGAGCAAGATACTCATTAAACCTTAGCTTTTCCTCTTGGGAATAAGTATTAGAACCTCAGGGTCGTAGTCCACTTGAAGTTCTTTCATGCATTCTGCCTGAGAGAGAACTTAAAAAAAAATCAGGCAAAAACCTCACATATTTGTATTGTTGTGAGTGTTAAAAAACAATCTATATCCTGTGCCATGTAGAAAATGTTTCGAAAATCTAGTGATTCCAGAACAGTGGACAGTTTCCTCATCCTGGTGGTATTTCAGGCACCTTTCCCAGCTTGTCTCTGTGTTGTCACTCAGTGCCACATGGAGTTTCTGAACTTTAAATCACAGCACTGATCTTTCACTCATTTCTTTTAAGTAATTGTGTGGCCCCTGCAGTTCCCTAAGTAGAATTGCCTGCCTTTCTTGGTAAGTGCAGGGATTGCTTTGTTTCCTTTTAGTGTAGCAACTATGCCTTGGTAGGAAGTGGTCCTGTCTCTTTGCCCTCTCTTTTGTGGGGAAATCTGAGTGGTTTTCAAAGCCGATGCCATTACCTCCGGCAGCAGCCCTTCAGTCTCTAACCTTGGCATGCCCGTGGCCCTGGCCTTTGACCTCTGAGCACTCTGGCTTGGTGTGGTCCTTCATCTTCCCTTATATGTATAGTGATGAAGGCTGGAGCAATTTTGTGGCAGAGGAAGAGAGAGTTTAAAAAAACATATAAACGAAAGATGATTTTTAGCCAAAGTAACATTTCCTGTCGGACGAATGACATGTTGCAGAGGGAGCAGGATGGCTTTCTGAGGGCATATTTGCTATCTCTTTACCTTGGGTATGATCTTAGGTTTTTGGAAGACCGGAAAGAGATAACAGAGAAGTTTGCTGCAGAACACGATGCTGCCCTGAAGGCGCTCCAGGAGAAGCATTCAGGTGAGCTCCAGCTCCTCCAGGACAGTCACCGGCAGCACGTTGTGTCCCTGACGGCCGAGCTGCAGGCTGAGCACCAGGCCGAGACGGGCGCCTTGAAGGCTGCGCTGGAGAGTGAGCAGTGGGTGCTTTTGGAGGCCCACGTGGCTGAGCTACAGAGCAGACAGGCCGCAGAGCTCAGTGCACTAGAAATGAAGCATCTGTCAAGCCTGGACTCCTTGAATTCCTGCTACCTGTCCAAGATCCAGACCCTACAGGATGAGCACCGGGGGGCTCTCAAACAGCTGCGAGTAGACCTGGAGGAGCAGCTGCGGAAAAAGGATTCCTTTCACCAGAGGGTTCTGAGTCAAGAGCTAGAGAAACTGAAACTGAAGCACGATGAAGAGCTTCAGAGCACAAAGGACAACCTGAGGATTGAAATGAGCACCAAACACATCGAGAGCCTGAAAGCCATGGCCGCCGAGCTTCAGCGTGCTCATCAGGTGAACCTCTCACTGGGCCCTCCTAAGGCTCGTGTCCACTGGTCTGAGTCTGTGTGCATGTGTGGGTGTGCCCTACGTGCCTGTGTGTGTGCGAGTGTGTGCATCTGTGTTGAGTACCTGTGATGGGCAGGAAGCAGATGAGTGCGAACCAGGACAGGGAGGGACTCTGAACAAATTAAGACTTTATCAAATATTAAGAAGTAGATGATCCAAACTAAAAATGATGAAGGCTTGGATCAACAACCGTACCCAAAGAAAACGAAATTTGCTCCTCTACGTGTCGCCAAGTAGCCATGGTGGGATAGTGGTCTGCTAACTGCAAAGTCAGGAGTTGAACTACCAGCTTTTGCTCCTCTACGTGTCGCCAAGTAGCCATGGTGGGATAGTGGTCTGCTAACTGCAAAGTCAGGAGTTGAACTACCAGCTACTTTGGGAGAAAGATGAGACTCTTTGTTCCTGTGAAGATTTATCGCCTTGGAAACTTGAGGTAGTGTTCCTTGCATCAGAATAGACTCAATAGCAGTGAACTATAGCCCTTCAGGGAGCTTTGGTGGCACTGTGGGTTAGGCCTGGGCTGCTAGCCACGAGGCCAGCAGTTCAAGCTCACGAGCACTTTTCAGGAGAAAGATGAGGCTATCTGCTTCTGTAGGGTTTAGAAACCTGACAGAGGGCCAACGTGGGCCCAGATTGACCTGATGGCAGTGGACTAGGCTACATATCTTCGGCACAAATTGGAAGTATTTTGTGAGTGATGTGCCAATGAGCTTTTGTCCTTCCCTGGGTCTGGGTAGTAAAGTGAGTTAGCTCCGCGTGCCTCTTTGTGTTCACTTCTGTTCCATCTGATTTAAGAAGAAAAGGAAAAGGCAACTTTTCTAACTTTATTAGGCTAGATGACTTCATCTTGCACTTCAACTTTTGTTTGCTTTATAACTTTCTAATCTGCATGGTCTGAAAGAGTCATTGTTGGGAAAATTCCTAGTAGATGGATTATGCAGGTTCCTCCCCTCCCTTGTCACAAACCTGGAGTGACTCAGGAGATGGTCACCCATTGTGCAGCTTTGAGTTGTGTCTCTTGTTCACTGAGGCCCTTAAGACAAGTGCTGGTGGTAGCTGCCCTGTGTCCTGCTTCTCGTTGCTCAGCATAGCGGGAGAGGCCAGCTCCCCTGCCTGCCTGCGTCCTGCAGAGACAGGTCTTACGTGTGTGCTTCTGCTGATTCCTTCCGTTTTATAGCAGGCACACCAAAAGTGCAGTGGAAAGTAAAACATCTTCTCTACTGCAAGTCTTAAACTGCTTTCATTCAAGTAAATGAATTACAAGACTATTCTGAAGGGAACAGCCTAACACGTGCACATCAAAAACTCAGGTGTTTTTAGCCTTGTTGTGTTCTGTCAAGGTGATTCTGACTCAGAGACCCTGTAGAGTAGAACTGCCCTTTAAGGTTCCCTAAGGTGCAGTCTTTTTGAGAAGCAGGTCTTTGCTTCTTCAGAGCATCTGCTGACTTCAAACCACCAACCTTGCGGTTAGCAGCCCAGTGCGTCACCATCGCATCACCAGGACTCCATTTTTAAGCCACAGCCTAATCACAGCTGAGACAGCTTAGATACTAGGGAGTGTGTGGGATGTTTTGTCCCCTTGCAGACATGGTGGGTTTGGCCTGAAGAGTAGGTGGGGTGTCGCTAGGTGTGAGTGGTGTGGGTGTGAAGGGGTGAGCCACGGTGTGAGTGGTAGCTGTGCTTACCTGGTGCATGCGGTCTTGCAGGAAGAGCTGGCTGCGGCTCTGCATGCTCAGCGGCGCCTGCTAGAGGAGGAGAAGCGCTCGCCTCTGGAGAGTGTCAGTGACGAGGACCCGCTCTTGGATCCGCAGCCCCAGGCGACCCCACAGGTACTTGGAGACATACACGTGGCTAGGCCTCAGGCGAAGCAGGAAGAGGCTGTGCAGGTGAGTGGTTTTGATGCATAGTGAGGCCCTCCGACTAGAGTGACCTCAGGTGGACCTAGGCCCAGGTGACCTCACAGGTGCTGCTGGCTTCTTTGGTGGTGGCTTCTGGGCTTCTCCCAACTGCACGTCTCCTGGCTGAAGGGGGTGTGGGCTTACTCAGTGGTTGGATAGTTGAAGAGTAAGGTATACCTCAGATGTAGATCCCCCTAAGACTCATCTCCCCACTAGTGTGTAGGCTGTGCTTGCCACAAAGTCCTGCCTAGTCCAACTTTGGGGCTGCACTCTCCCCCGGGCACCCAGCTTCACCTGAATTCTCCCAGGCAGTGCGTTCCTACAGGAGACTTGGAGCTCCTCTGCTGCCTTGTTTGCAATTGCTGTTTAGAAAGCCCTGTCCGTATTAGAAGGGCTGTGTCAGGTGGATGGAAGCAGTGGACTTCTGTCAGGAAGTGGGCTTGGGTTGGTCATGTAGCTCCCAGCCTTTCGTGCTTGAGCCCAGGAGCTAACTGCATAAGTCATATGAAGAGAGAGGGCTGTGGGCCACGGCATAGGGTTCACAGGAGATCCCACTGTTGATCACTTCTTCCCTTGAGTTGCTTGCCCAGGTGGGGTGTGAGGGAGGAAAATCTTGGTGGGTTAGTGGTCCCCCCCAGTGACTGCTCCCCTCTCCACCCAGGTTTGTTTGTCCCTACTCCATTGTCTCCTTGCCCAGAGTTTGCTGACCACACCTCTGAGGTCTTCCTGGAGTTCATTTTTTTGTGTTCTTTGCCCATTCACCTGACTGTGGTAGAATTGGCTAAAAGTGTCTTGGTGGTGTTGGTGTCACTTTTTTCATGTGAGTGCTCACTCTGGGGGCACACAGCTTCTGTTTCATTCATTTCCTTTCCTTTCATTTGTGGATGCTGGGGTCTTCTCATGGGACCTCTTGTGTAGTTGAATTTCACAGGGGAAACTAATCATTTGACTGGAGGGAAGTGTGATATGCTGATCTAATTTTTGTGTGTGGAGAATTTCAGCATACACAGAGAATTATCCCATAACTCCCAGGTTCTGAGTTCCGTACCAATCTGGGTGTATCCAGGTCTTCCGACTCCAGTTTTTAATGATGCACCTCAGAGAGCTGGTCTCTTTCTCGGTAGAACCTTCAGTGTGCTCTACAAGGCAGCGCCTCTGTTCTCTCCTGTAGAACACCCATGCCATGACCGTCTGTCTGCAGAACGAACAGTGACTCCTTACTACCCTCAGATAGGCAGTGCGAGTCCAGTCTCCTCCTTGCTGTGGCTGTTCAAATCCAGGTCCAGATAGGCTTCCACGGAGCTCATTTGTGTGGGTTTTTATTGTTTCTGGTGATGTTCACACCTAGTCCTCCAGGGCCTCTGGTGTAGCCAGGTCAGGTTCCTTGTGAGAATGCCTCCTGAGCCGGGGACATACCCTTTTCATCGAAGCCCTTCAGGCTTCTTCTCCTCACATGTATTATGTAAAAGCATGGGCTGCATGCTTCCCAAGCCAGGGTTATTGTCCCCCAAAATAGCAGGGGACAGGCTGTGCTTTGGCTGGCGCTGTGATTTATCTGGGCCACAAATATCCCTGCACCTGTTTGAAAGTCAGTCCCGCTGGTCAGAAGGTTAGTAACACACACTGGGAGTGCTTGGGTGGCTCTCCAGTCTAACGGCCTCGGGGGCCTGGCTGTAAGAAGAGTTCTGAAAACACGTGAGCGATTTCTTCCTGCTGCAGCAGACTCTTCTGTGTTGGCAACCCTGAACAGAGATCTGGCCCACAGGTGCAGCCTGCCTGTGGTGCGGTCTGGACTAATGACTCAGGGAGTTTCATCTTTTCTTGGTTAAAAAAACAAATGCATTTAACAGAACGGTTTCTGAAAATATTAGCATACAGCCAGTCTAGTTGTAGTTTGCATGTCTTTAAACTATTCTTAGTTGAATTTATTTTTTTTCCCACTTTGGTAGTTTTTAATGTAATGTGACTCTTTTCTTTCTTTAGGCATATTTATTAATTTTTCTTGCTGATCAAAATCTCTGAGACAGGCTGAGCTTCGGTGGCTTAGTGGTTGAGTGCAGGACTGCGGCCCACGAGCTTGGCGGTTCAAATCCAGCAGCAGCTCTCCAGGAGCAAGACTGGGTAGCTCCTACAACCACCAGAGGGCAGTGATGGCCGCCCCCCCCCCAAAAAAAAACCCTAAAATATCTGAGACATTCGTCTAGTAATTCTGTAGATTCTTACAAAAGCCTGAAAATTAGTTTTAAACCAGCCCACAAGCCACCCCTTCCTTGCCTTGACCTCACCGTGTGAAGCGTGACAGAGTAAGCCGTTTCTCTTGAGGCTGGCAATAGATGTGCGTCTCAGGAGTGGAGCTCTCACAGGAGGGAGGGGGCTGCCTCCAGGCAAAACCTTTGCGTGGCAGAGCCAGGTGGCAGGGCATCTGATCTCTGTTGATTGATGACCAGTCTGCCGGCCTAGCGCCTGAGTGTTCTTGATGATCATTGTTCCCTCGGAGCCTGCCAGTGGACCTCTGCAAGGCCCCAGTACAGAATGAGGACACCGGCATTGCATCCTGCAGCCCCTGCACCCTCTCAAGGGGCAAAGTAGAAGCCATTTTGCCCTGACCCTCAGCACACACGTGATGGTGCTTTGTGTCTGTATTTTTTCAAAAGGGGTGTGTTTTTTTTTTTGGGGGGGGGGGGGG